>APFE030250812.1:32481-93018 GCA_000404065.3 Pinus taeda | reverse complement strand
GCGTGAACGTGATTTTGAATTGATAACCTGTTGGCCGAGGTTGCAGAGGGCCCCTGCACACCGAGGTTACGTTTCCATTGTTGCTGTATAGTCTTTATGCATCGTTTCTTTATTCTCACTGCATATGTTTTTATAGTTATTCATTTGTGTATATATTTCTAACATCTCACTGTTGTTCATGATTTTACAAGCTTTGTTTAACGCTGATCAATGTGTTCATATTTCAGGATAGAGTAGGCAACCCGAGCAATTGTATATAATTTTCATAATAACTAGTGATATGGAATTGATCCTCTGCTGATTTTGCTTTTCCTAGATTTTTTTAATTCCAGTTCTGTTTTGTTGAGTTTAGTTTTGTTCATTTGCTTTGTTAAGTTAGTCAGAAATCAACTTGCTCATTTCATTGACAGTTACCTTCGAAAGTCATAGTGAGACTAACTGGCGAGGGATTGAAATATGAATGATGTGATTTGATTTTATTTTACTTTTCTGCAATGAGATACTTGGATCACTCATTTCATTGACAATTACCTTCGAAAGCCATAGCGAGACTAACTGGTGAGGGATTGAAATATGGATGTTGTGATTTGATTTTAGTTTAGTTTTCTGTAATTAGATAATTGGATTGCTCATTTCATTTACAGTTACCTCCGAAATCCATAGCGAGACTAACTGGTGAGGGATTGAAATATGGATGTTGTGATTTGATTTTAGTTTACTTTTCTGCAATTAGATAATTGGATTGCTCATTTTATTTACAGTTACCTCCGAAAGCCATAGTGAGACTAACTGGCGAGGGATTGAAATATGGATGATGTAATTTGATTTTAGTTTTACTTTTTTGCAATTTTTGATTTCCTTGAGTGCAGTAGCTTCAATCAATTTTCTGTATTTATATAGCAGCAGAGATGATCGTTTCATAATCAATAGTTCATTACTTGTTTTAATTAACAACATCTTTTCATTCTTGATTCAAGTGTTATTTTTCGCTAGTATGTTCTTAGACCTTTTGAAGTGTTAAGTTTTGGGAACCCTTATAAAGGACATAATTGCCTTAAAAATTATAACCATACTTGCCTTCCAGAAATTCCATAAACAAAGATAAAAATCCCCAAAACAACATAAAAATAAAAAACGACAAAAGTAAGAAATAGGTTATCTTGCACATATAGTGCGCCACACTTCGTCAGCTTACGAATCCTGGATTGACAACTAATGTATCAATTTAGGACACACTAAATTGACCAAACATTTTGGCGCCGTTGCCGGGGAAGTGTAACTAGGTAGCCAATTTATTAAAAAAAAACAACAATAAAAAGAAGGGAAAAATTGATAACTTCTTGAAGTATGCTCTCCTCTTGCACTTAGTGTGATCTGGAGGATCAAAAAATAGAGTAATTGGTTCAATAATTTCTTGAGTATGCTCTCTTCTTACACCTAGTGTGATCTGGAAGATCAGAAAGAGAATTATTAGCCCAACTTGAGAAAATAATATAAAAAAAATGATATGCATAGAGCAAGAGATTCTAGGGGAACGTTTATAGCTAGAGCCAAGAGTTCGATTTTCACACTCCAACTTCTTCAAGGCATAGACAATATTCACCACTATCTACTCCTAGCCTTAATATTCTTGGAATTCAAGGAGCAGCAGTTGAATTAGAGGATTCTCCTACACTATCTACCAAATCTCATCTAGGAGAAGACCCTTTCTTCACTTCTACAGGAGAGCATATTGTAATCAAAGAGGTAGAATCACCTGAAGAAGAAAAGGAAGAGACTCTCTCTCATCCACCCTTGATAGAAGAACCAGAAGACTCTGAGGAACACTATCATGACGGAGGAAGTAGTAAATGCATTTGGGGGTAGAGGTAGAGGAGGAGGAAATAATGGAGGCAACAATGGTGGAGGTAATAGTGGAAGAAGTAGGGAAAAAGATAACTCGTTTGGATTCCCTATAGTTGATGAGGAAACTCACACAATGATGAAAAACATCTCACCATCTGTCCTCCCCAACTTTTATGGATCGCAAAGTGAGGATCCTGAAACATTTCTGTTTGAGTTTGAAGTAGTGTGCCGAACCTATGACTATATGGAAGACTCTAAAAAACTCAAACTGTTTCCTTCAACATTAAAGGGAGCCACTTTGAAATGGTTCATGGGATTAGTCACTCAATCTATCAGGACTTGGAATGATATGAAACAAATATTTTTGGATAGATACCTGGATTATTGTATGCCCACCAATCACAAGGATGAGGTATTTAAAATGATGCAAAAAGAAGATGAAAACTTGGAGGATTTACTTGAAAGATTTCAATACAATTTAAAGAGAGAAAAAATGAGTAACTTAGATGAGGAAACTTTGAAAGCCCTTTTATTGAAAGCCATTAGAGATGAATGGATAGATATTTTAAACATGATGGGGAAGGGAGACATTTCTCAACTTCCACTTCTTGACATAGTAGAACTATGTGTCCATATCTCGAGGGGAAAATCTAAAACGGGAAAAGGGCCTAGAGATCCTTCTCTTGTTAGAGCAAAAAAATCAGCAACTATATCGGTAAGTAGGGCAGATATTGGCAATATGCTTGATGAATTCAAAACTAATATCCTAGGGAGTCTTAGTGAACAACTAGACACCCTTAAAATTCAAAACAAGCAGAAAACAGAAGCTGATGCTTTGGCCATCTTTTGTCCAAAATGTAGGAAGAAACATGCTCTAAGGGAATGCCCCTTGGATGCAAAAGTTGTAGAAACATGTATGATTTGCTCAGAGAATCATGAGACCAAGGATTGTCCTTCAATTCCTAGGCTCAAAGCTGTCTTTCAAGAAGATACAAATTCAATAAAATCTCTTTGTTTTGTTTAAAGAAGACCTTTGCAGGGGCAAAAAAATCAAGGGTTTGATAACCCTATGAATTTTCAACCCTCGCCAAATTGGAATTCTTGGCAACAACCTTGGCCCCAATCTCAAAATCCATATCAATCATGGGCACAAGGAATGCAAAATCCTTATGGGAGATTTGCTCAATTTTATCAATATCCTCCATCTTTTCAAAATCAACAAACTCCACAACTTCCAAATCAAAATCCACAACTTTCATTTCCATTTCCACAACAACATTCTCAACAAAATCCAAATCCTCAATTCATGCTTCCATTTCAACAAAAGACAAATCAACTGCCCACTCAGCCATTGCCAAATCCTAACAATAAAAATCCTCAGCATACTTATATGATAGAAGGACAACAATTTCCTACCTATATGATTGTTCCTCTTAATGATGTACAACTCAGGTCTGGTAGAGTTTTAGAAAAACCTTCTATAGATGTCCAAGAGCAAGATACCTCTAAGGAGGACTCTCTTAAAGTTAATAAGGGTTCTGAGGAAGCATATCTTCAAAACTCAAACACTCAAAAAGAGAAAGAAAAATCAACCCCCACAACTCCTATAGTTGAGCAACCTGCATCTTCATCTACACCTCCTTTCCCTGAAAGATTACAAATTGATAAAGGGGTGGAAAAACAAATCTTGTTTCCCGACTATGATTTTCTAGATGCATTAAAGAATGTCTGTAACAAGATCCCCTTCCTACAAGCTATTAAAGAGATTCCTATTCCTATTCTAACAAAAACAATAAAGGAGTTGATTCTCAAAAGACCGGGAAGGAAACCAAGAGATACAAGAAGAATCCACCTGGTAGGAAAAATCATAGATATCATGATGGGAAAAATTACCATGCAGAAGTATGTAGATCCAGGTAGCCCAATTGTCAAGGCACATATAAATGGGATAGGAATGCCAAACACATTGATTGACTTAGGGGCTGCTATCAACATTATGAGTAGATAGACTATGGAACAACTTAAACTTCCTAATTTTCTTTTTACACCTACTTTACTGCAACTTGCAAATAGATCAATAATCAAACTAGCCGGTGTATTAGAAGTGTTTGATCAATTTAGTGTGTCCTTAATTGCTACATTAGTTGTCAGTCCGGGATTCGTAAGATGACGAAGTGTGGCGCACTATATGTGCAAAATAACTTATTTGTTACTTTTGTCGTTTTTGATTTTTATGTTGTTTGGGGGTTTTTATCTTTGTTTATGGAATTCTTATTCCTATGTTTCTAGAAGGCAATTATGGTTATAGGTTTTTAAAGTAATTATGTCCTCTATAAGGGTTTCCAAAACTTAACACTTCAGAAGATTTTAGAATACACTAGTGATGAAAGGAATACTTGAATCAAGAACGAAAAGATGCTGCTATTTAAAACAAGTAAATAATGAACTACTGAACATGAAACTATTGTATCTGCTACTGTCTAAGAAATGAAACAAAAAAATGATTTATGCTACTGCACTTAAAGAAATTAAATTTTGCAAGGAAAGTAAAACTAAAATCAAATTCTACATCCATAATTTGATCCCTCGCCAGTAGTCCAGCTATGGCTTTCAGAGGTAATCATCAATGGCATGAACAATCTCATATCTAATTTGCAGAAAAGTAAAACTAAAATCAAATTACACATTCATAATTCGATCCCTCGCCAGTAGTCTAGCTATGGTTTTCGAAGGTAACCGTCAACGATATGAGCAATTTAATATCTAATTGCAGAAAAGTAAACTAAAATCAAATTACACATTCATAATTTGATCCCTCGCCAGTAGTCCAGCTATGGATTTTGGAGGTAACCGTCAATGATATGAGCAATTTAATATCTGAGCTAACTAATAAAGAAAGGAAATGATACTGAAACCAAAAAAACAAATCTGGAATTAAAAACTAGGAAAAGCAAAGTCAGCAAAGAATTAATCTCATGTCATTAGTCATTGTGAAAATTATATGCAGATGCCCGGGCTGCCTACTCTATCCTGAAATATACATGACACACCGATCATCATTACACAAAGCTTGTAAAATCATGAATAAAAGTGAAATGTTAGAAATATACACAAGTGAATAACTATAAAACATATGCAGTGAAAATAAAGAAACGATGCATAAAGACTATATAGCAACAATGGAAACGAAACCTCAGTGTGCAGGGGCCCTCTGCACAACCTCGAGCAACAGGTTATCAATTCAAAATTACATTCACGCAAGCATGTAGAACATAGTCTTCTTATATATATCTCAAAACACAGTTACAACAATAAACTAGTGTCACGGCACAGTGAGTTCTTAACAGAAAACTTACATTCAAAAAGACTAACTATCATGCGTATAGGAACGCGTTATTTATAACAAAGGTTACATAACTTTTTTTCCTGGAAAACTACGTGAACAGAGGACACATGAAAAACAACGTGCATGGATTTAGCATCATGGTCGTCGAGATTACGCAATCTTATTCAAAGCGGCTGTTGGATCCACATCGTGGTTAGCCTACAGGTGTCAGCGTGCCTCCAAAGATCTAGAAACGGTCACAAAAATATTCACGTGTTTGAAAATGGAGTCCTGTTGCCGTAGGACTCTCCTATTTGACCACTGCTTGACCACCGTTGACCACGACCTTCTTTGATGAATCCAGTTGGACCAATGGGACCTGACCCATGTCCAGGTCATTTCCAACTTGCCCATGTGGCTTGTTTTACCTCGTGACACCTGCAACCTGTAGTTTAACAAAAACAGCTGTAGAAAGTTGGACCAGCTGCGGAAAGTGACAAGATTCCGCAGCTCATAAGCAGAACTCTAGTTCAAACAACAACACATAGACATAATCAAGAAACCACTTTAAATACTCTTTTATGACTAATATGCAATGATGTTGATAGCTTAGGAGGTTCAGGTGAATGGAAAAAATCTAGAAAAATGTGTAGGAAAGATGCAAGTTCGGGGCTCAACATACCCCCACTGTGAAGGTGTTGCATGTCCCCATGCAGCGAAAATTTTGACTATTCCCCCTTTAAATCATATGCTCTGAGACTTCTGCCAGTACATCTAACCCTCTTCTTCTCCTTCTTGGTGCTGCTAACATCCCGGGCTTCCTCATCAAGCATCTGAATTTGAGATTGATCAGTGCTCTACTTATCTTCCTGCACTTTTTCTTCAATTTCCTATTCTTTTTCTGCCATAGCCCGAGACGTAGCATGGTATTATCATGAATGATCTTATCCAGTCTGCTTTGCTCCTTTAATGCTTCATTTTCATGTTTAATGTGTCTATTTAGGACCTCTAACTTAAAAATTTCCTATTTTAATGATTGGATTTGAGTGTCCTGTGCTGGATGAGGCTGGATGGATGAAGTGCTTGGACCTGTGGCTCTCTTTTCCAAGGATTCTATATAATCGTACATCTCTTGCTGATTCTGGTCTATCTCAGGTGAAGTTTTCCTTGCGCTGACCCCAAGGTTCTGTTGAGGAGGACTGATTTCAAGTCTGGCCAAGAAGGACTTATGTCAACATCTGGAGGACTAGTTTCAATGTTTGGTTGAGAATGAGATGGGCTACGGCCATTTGGAGGTTGCTCCGGTGTTCCTCCTCCTAAGTCAATAAAATGGGGTCCTTTTGTTTGTGCTTTCCTCCACTTTCCTCTAAGCCTGGTGCTTCTTCTTAAATGCTGTGGGCTAGTGCCCTCTTCCTCAATACATTGTTTTTCTTTTTCTTTCTTTCTGGCTGTAGCTGATTGTCCTTGAAGGTGAGTTAGCCTTTCATGTTGAAATTTGGTACCGAAGGAAAGGTGGTTTTCTATGGCTTTGATCTTTGGATTAGGGAAAAGTGTCCAAAAGAATTTAATTTTTCTCCTAAAGTGACTTTATAATTTTTATAAAGTCAAATCTAATTTAAAAGTAACTTTAAGTGATAAAGTTACTAAAGTCTAATTTTAAAGTGACTTTAATAAAGTCAATGTAAAATTAGAAAGAAAAAGTGACTTTGGAAATATAATGACTAAGTGGGTCTTTATTAAAGTGAGGTGAATTAAAAATAGAAAGTGAGATTTAAATGAGCATTTAATCTCAGCCCTAGATCTCAATCTATTTCAGCCATTGGATTTAGGGGTTCCCCAAAAGTCACTTAGGGCTAGATTAATGGAGGAAAAGGTCATTCATTCTTTCATGAGTAGATTGAGAGAAGGAGAGCAAGAGAGCAAGGGAGATTTCTGGATAGGGAGGAGAAGGAGACAACAACTTGGTACACATTCCAAGTCAGAAGTTTAGCAAATCCATACAGCTGAGTTAGCACACAGTGAAAGGCAGATTTTGGCACGATTTTCTAGAAATTCATACAACTGTTTGCATAGAAATCGAAGAGCAGTTTGCACAGAAGTCGAGGAGTAGTTTGTTGGCACATTTTCCAAGGAAGGCCATACATCAAGTGGTTGTACCTTCTGCATGCAAATCGAGGCAAAATATGTATAGCATATTGCTGGGTTTTTCTGCACGCAAACCGAGGTCTGTACAACATATTTATGGCAGCTTGGCACACATTTCTAGGCAAGTCGTACAACACCATTTAAGGCTGAAAGTGGGCACCAAAATCGAGGAGGCCATACAACATTTATTGCTATCCTGTTTTGCTGTTTGTAAGTTTTTTCCAACTTACTGTGAGGCACAGAAAACGAGATAAGTTGTAAAAGTTTGCTTGCTGATTTTTTGTTGAATATTTCTCACTGTAAAAAGCATTTTCAGAAATAAGAAAGAGCTCTCGAACTGGTTTTCCCCAAGAGTTGTAGGGGATTTTTCCAGGGTCACCTTGATCAAAATCACTGTGTTTAAATGTGTTAAATGGCTATTTGTACTTGCTGATTTTTTATTTCTGCGTTTTTCAGCATTCTGTAAAATTTCCAGAATTTGTGTTTTCAGTAATATTTATTTTTCAATTGTTGAATGTATGGATATGGGAAAGGGCATTTAACTATATTAGAGAAATAAGGTGAAACTGAAGACCGGGGTGGGAAATGAGAAATTTTTACATGGTATCAGAGCTTGAGTGCTGAAGTGCAGTTTGGGATAGCAAAGAGGAAAATTACAACCTGCGGATTTTTCACTCAGAAAATTCCAGCACGCTGATTTTTCACAAACAATAGTTTGATCTTTACTACAACAATGCTATTTTTCAGTTTTAGGACAACAGGATGTCATTGGGATTGAGGGTGGAGGATAGGTTGGATGGGAATGCAAATTACAATGTCTGGAAGGAGAGAATGCAGAGTATCTTTGAGGAGGCAGAAGTCTGGGACATCATGGTGCATACCACACAGAACCCCGTTGTTGTGCCTACTGATGCTACTCAGTTGGCTGATTATAATAAAAAGAACAACCAAGGTAAGAGACTGATTCGAGACAGAGTCAAAGACCATTGCATTCCTCATGTGAGAGGAAAGAGAAATGCCCATGAGATGTGAATAGCATTGTCCAATCTCTACCAGAGTATCAATGAGAACTGGAAAATGGTCCTGAAGGAGAAGTTGAAGACCATTAAGATGGGTAATGATAGTGCAGCTGGATATCTCACAAAGATTACTAATGTGAGAGATGAGTTGGTAGCAATTGGAGAGGTCATTCCACCCACTGAGTTGGTGCGGATTGCAGTGAATGGCCTCTCGCATTCATGGATGAACTTTGCTAATGGGGTTTGTGCACGTGAGACCCTTCCCACTTGGGAGAGGTTTTGGGATGATTGCATTCAGATAGAGATCAGGAAATGTCAACTTGGGGTAGCCAAGCCTGTTGAACAGGATGAGGATGTAGCACTGTTGGCAGGAGGAAAGAAAGGCAAAGGGAAGAAGCAGGTTTCCACAAGCAATGGCGGAGGAAAAGGCAAAGGTAAAGGTAAACAGGGTAACACACAGAAGGACTATTCCAAGGTGAACTGTTGGAATTGTCAAAAGATGGGACACTATGTAGTTGTGTGTCCGGAGAAGAAGAAGAAGAAGGGGAAGAACCAGAGCATGGAAGCTTCAGCAGAGGTTGATGACTTTGCAGATCATTTTGACCGGGAGTTTGGGTTCATTGCGTGTGAGTCCTCTAGTGCAGGATCACCTACCACACAGGTTTAGAGGGAGCATGTTTTTCCCTCGATTAGCAGAGCATCTTCGGGTATCTGGTATGTGGACAGTGGGGCTTCACGTCACATGATAGGAGTCCATGAGTACTTCTTAGAGTTTTCAGAGAGTTGCACTGATATGGAGGTAGTACTCGGTGATGACATAGTTGTTAGAGCAGTTGGTGTGGGGACACTGACATTTCAGAGGGAGTCCAAACCTCCCTTGAAGGTGTCAGATGTTCTTTATGTGCCAGGGATGAGGAAGAACCTCATATCTGTCTCAGCTTTGGAGGACAGAGGATATGAGGTGTTGTTCAGGGGAGGACAGGTGTTGACGTATCCCAGGGGCACTCCAGCTAATTCAGCTATAGTGATAGGTGTACACCATGCAAAGGTATACAAGTTTTCATTCCAGTCCCTTTTGGCATTGAGCAGTAGTACCGACAGCAAAGCTAACAATTCTGAGCTGTGTGAGATTTGACACCATAGGATGGGACATATGTATCATGGAGCCTTGAGGACCTTGCGGGAGATCACTAAAGGTGTGCCAGATTTCAGTACTGATCACTTTGATACTTGCAGAGGATGTGCGATGGGCAAGTTTGCCAAATCCCCTTTTCCCAGCAGTGACAACAGAGCGACTGGGATACTTGATTTGATTCATTCTGATGTGAGCAGTCAGATGTCTCATGTTTCCTTGAGTGGATATGAGTACTATGTTTTATTGATTGATGATCACTCCAAGAGGACCTGGATTTATTTCTTGAAGAACAAGAGTGAGGTCTTCAAGCGGTTTCAGGAGTTTAGAGCTCTTGTGGAGACACAGACAGGTCGGAAGATCAAGTCCCTAAGGTTGGACAATGGGGGAGAGTACATCCTTGGAGAGTTTGTTGAATATTATGCGGAGGCAGGCATTACGAGGGAGTTCACTATTCCTTACAACCCCCAATAGAACGGGGTTGCGGAGAGGAAGAACAGATCCATCGTAGGGGTTGCCAAAGCCATGTTACATGATCAGGGGTTGCCATTGTTCTTGTGGGCAGAGGCCTGCAACACAGTTGTTTACTTGCAGAACATGAGTTTGCATCGTGCCTTGGGGCACATGACTCCGGAGGAGGCTTTTTTTGGAAGAAGCCTAATATTGTTCATCTTTGTATCTTTGGGTGCATTACATACTCCTACATACCCAAGGAGAAGAGGACCAAATTAGAGCCCACCGCAGAGAAGGGTATCTTTGTGGGATACAGTGAGACCTCAAAGGCCTTTTGGATTTACATTCCTGCACAGAGGAAAGTTGTTGTCAGGCGGGATGTGAAGTTCGAGGAGGACATGGCCTTTAGGAGGTCACGGGAGTTAGAGTATCTGGATCAGCCAGACTTTCAGCAGCAGTTGAGTCAGTCACAGGGATCCAGTGGGCAGGGATCAGGAGGATCCGGAGGTACATCTAGGGCGATGTCAGGTCCATCAGTGATCAGTGACTCGCCAAGCCAAAGGGGTGGTGCTCCAAGCAGCATGCAGAGTAGTCCACAGAGCAGTTCACTAGGGAGTCCACTGATGGACAATTCACACGGTACCTCAGCTTCTACAGGTTCAGGTGCAGGCAGGAAGACAACGGACAAGCAGTCAGGAGTTCAGGCTCTTGATGGTGATGAGGAGGAGGAGTTTCATTCTCCTATGGGAGAAGCATGCTTAGGGAAGAGGAAGTCCAAGTGGCTTCAGGACACCTTGAGAGATGCCACATCTGTTGCTGAGCCTAAGAGGTCAGTCAGAGAGAGTAGACCACCTGAGAGGTTTTGTAGCTATATGGCAATGGCTACCAGCATCCTTGACTTTGAGCCTTCTAGCTATGAGGAGGCAACTAGCCAGTAGGTCTGGAGAGAGGCCATGCAGGAGGAGTATTCTTCTATCATGAAGAATGATGTTTGGGAGGTGGTGCCGAGGCCTGAGGGCAAATCCATGGTTACTTCCAGATGGCTTTACATGGTAAAGCATGCTACAGATGGCAGCATTGAGAGATTCAAAGCGAGGTTTGTGGCTAGAGGGTTCTCCCAGGTAGAGGGAGTTGATTATGAGGAGACCTTCGCTCCTGTGGCTCGATATACTTCGATCCGCTCCATTATATCGATAGCACCAGAGATGGGTTGGAAGATCCACCAAATGGATGTGAAGACTGCATTTCTCAATGGATTCATACAGGAGGATGTGTACATTGAGCAGCCACAAGGCTTTGAGGTGCATGGGAAGGAATCCCATGTGTGCAGACTGAAGAAGACCCTTTATGGCTTGAAGCAAGCTCCCAGAGCTTGGTACTCCAGGATAGATACATACTTGCAGGGGATGGGTTTCACAGAGAGTGAGGCAGATCCGAACCTTTACTATATTGTGATAGGTGAGGAGCCTCTCATTCTGGTGTTGTATGTGGATGACTTGATCATTACAGGTGCAGAGAGACTCATAGAGCACTGCAAAAGAGATCTTGCAGCGGAGTTTGAGATGAACGACATAGGCTTGATGCATTAATTTTTGGGTTTGGAGGTGTGGCAGGAGGAGGGGCATTTCTTCCTGGGGCAGGGGAAGTATATTGTGGACATCCTTGGCAGATTCCACATGGAGGATTGTAAACCCATTTCGACACCGATAATCACCAACTGGAAGAAGCTTCATGCTTCAGATTCCGAGTTGGTGGATCCCACATTTTACAGGCAACTGATTGGTTCCTTGATGTATTTGGTCAACACTAGACCATATATTTGTTTTGTAGTCAACACGATGAGTCAGTTTATGTGTGAGCCTAGACAAGTTCACTAGGTGGCTGCAAAATACATTTTACGGTACTTGCAGGGGACAGTGGATTATGGTCTGGACTACAGGCAGGGGGATGGAGTGAGATTGGCAGGATATACTGATTGTGATTGGGTAGGTTGTGCTTCTGATAGGAAGAGCACTTCAGGGTGCTGTTTTGGGTTGGGTTCGGTAATAGTGTCATGTTTCAGCCGTAAGCAGCAGTCAGTAGCATTGAGTTCAGTGGAAGCAGAGTATATGGCAGCCAGTCTAGCTAGTTATGAGGCCATCTGGCTTTGCAAAATGTTGTTTGGCTTATTTGTTCAGACGTTGATACCTTCAGTGATTTACTGTGATAATCAGAGTTGCATTAAACTCACGGAGAATCCAATATTTCATGATAGGTACTACAATCCTACATCGATGTTAAAGTTGCAGTCCTACATCAATGTTAAAGTTGTTGGGAGCTGACTCATCGCTTCTTGCATGGATCTGATGAAGCTAACCTGTGTTCAAATCCATTAATCGTCCATAGTCATTGGATCCTATTGTCGACATTGTGGAGCTGCCTTGTCCTACACATTGTTGTACATGAGGAACCCCGCTAGCATTTACAGCTCAAAATAAATCAATCTCAATTTATAAAAAATTTCCTCTTCTCGGATATCAAAGTTAACACATGGATTTTTTGGCTAAGCACCCGTCATAAGGTCCATTTAATACCGATTTTTATATTATTTCTTTTGCTACATATAAATTTATGCCAAGGGATTAATAGGATAAAATTGACCAAGGTGGTGTCATATCCAATAGTACTGTGTTTGTGCCATTCCTCTATGATGTAGTGTCACTGTATTGTATAAATAATCACTTAAATGAAGAAGTGAATAATCATCTAATGATTTTTATTTTTTTTAAACATTGATGATTTTTTCGTAATTTATATTGAATATAAAAAATAATTGTATTCATTAATATAAGAGATTAAGTATATAGAATAAGTTGTGATGTGTAAATTTGATTAAGAAATTAACTCAAATTTATTATAGATTAGCTATGAATTAAAAAATACTAAATTTTATTATTGTATAAATGTTTTAAATAAGAAAATTATATTTGAACATTAATGTAAGTGGCATGGGGAGTTTGAGTGAATGTATGATTATTATTTTATTTATGTTGTGATAAATATTTGTTTATAATATTTTTTTTTTTTTACATTATAAAGTAATATATTATAAAATTTGGAATTATTTGTTAATATATTCATTGATGTACATACGATAAGGCATATAAAATATTTATACTATGGCGTTGTGGAGTTACATTGTCTTAATATATTTTTATTGTTTTTACTTTAATTTAACTATATTTAAATTAAGATCGTGGTCAAATCTGAAAATTCGTTCATATTTTTCAAAGTTGAATAATTAAACTAAGCAGTGGGAATGTTAGGAATGTTCGTTGTGCAGCATTATTATAATAAATTGAAAGAAAGACAAGTCAAAAGTAAGTGTGTGGGGTTTTTTAATTCATTGTTATTATTTATTCTTATTGTAAACATAACAAAGTCTTATCAAACATTAAAACAATTGTTCAAAAATCCATTTAGAATGGTTTGCTTATAGGAATCATATTTAATATAATTTATAGAATAGTAAAAATTTTCATTGTACTTTATTAATAGGAAAGAAACTTTTATATTAGTGTACAATGTTAGTTATATATATATATATTTATCTTTTCTCATGATATTTAAATATCTAAAAGGGATTTAAGCTCAACTTAATTAGATATTTATTTTGGTAAAGTGTGTTTGTTAGTGTGTACTGTTTGCATTCGTAACATGTAATATTCTAGATATAAAGTGATTTAATGATTAATATTTTAGATTTAAAGTAATTTAATGATTCATTTTTTTCTTAATATTGATAGCTATATTGATTTATGGCTTAACATTCAAGTGTTCCATGATATCTATGCATCAATTTTAAAGGCTATGAATAAATATTAAAGAATTTGTTTTTCATTTTGCTGGTTTTAAGGATTCCTATTTTGTATAACTGGAAAGAATCACGTATAAATAAGATTATAAATTATTAGTATACTTATTAACTATAAGATTCATTATAAAACATAGAATTATAGTCATTATATTTAAAATATTTAAATTATAATGGTATAATATTAAGGCTCATAATATAATATCTTTATTATTCTTACTTATCCACTATAGTAGTCTTAATATTAACTTTAACTATATTCGCCAAATAAGAATTAAATTAATACCCCTATTACAGTGATATTCCTATTAATAGTCTTAATATTAGCTTTAACTATATTCGCCAAATAAAAATTAAACTAATACCCCTACTATAGTGATATTCCTATTAATATTTATTATCCTATTATAACTTTAACACATAAGTACATTAATAACATTATACCTTATAATATCTTAGTTATTATCCTATAATTAAGTACCTATACTAAAGTTAGAACTATAAGTAAATTTAATTAAGGTCATTATTAAAATAAATTGATTAACTACTTATATTAAATTGCTAAATTATAATTAGATACTAAATCTTATATAATAAGTATAATATACTAATAATATAAACCTATAAATTAGCTAATATACTATAGATGTCATATAATTTAAAATAATAATATTACTATATAATACAATAGTTCCATACACACACACACATAACAATTCAACAACAACAAAAAATAACTTACCTATAAAATCATTTAATCCAAAAGGCATCAAATAAGTTTAGGCTAGAATTAATCACTTGGTCAATATTGCTTTATCTACATCTATGTTACAGTCCACTGCACAACAAATTCTCTAACAAGATGGGCCAATTTCATATCACAATAGTCAATCTATCCATTACACTCATACTCAATAAATTCAATGGTATACTAAATTACATGTTAGATTTTTTGGATAAAATGGGTTAATTTTGCACACAATAGTTATCGCCTTTATCCCATTATATCTTTATTGTTTTTTACTTTAATTTACTATATTTTAACTAAGCCCTTATTCAAATCTGGTGCATTTCAAAGTTCAATAATTATAAATTAAGCCCGAGAGGTTTTTGTTGTTGTATTTCAATATTTAAATGTTGAATAATAACAATATTTTTTTTAATTTGTTAGGTAATAAAAAACCTTTTAGTATATATTTATATTTATATTATTTACAAATATATATTATAATATTAATTATTTTATCTTGGTTATTTAAAAAAAAACAAAAAACATCATGTAATATAAAATAATTAAAAATTATGAATAAATTGTTTATTTTAATTTAAAATAAATTTTTTTTTTTTTTTTTTCTTAAATTTAAAATATTATTATTTTTTTAATTTATTGAACGAAAGAAGAAGAAATAAATTATTTTAATATCCATGAGGCTAAAGATAGCTTATGAGACATATTTTTTATGCAAAAAAATGGGATAGAATATTTTTTATGCAAAATTATGTTTTTTATTATTTTTTGAATTTGGCGAACTAATATTTCAATTGCACTTTGGAGACACATGTATTCACATAAGAATTTTTTCAACTTTTTAAATAAATTGAAAAACCAAGAGTACCCTTTTGAAGAGGACTCGTAAATGAAGATAGTGGTATTTTTTGAATTTTTTTCATTGTGTATATTTTATGTTATTAATTTTTTGTTCAACTCCTTTGAAACTATCCAAAAAAATTCAAGCATTATGTTTAAAAGAAATTAGATGAAAAATAACATATGAATTTGAAAATGTCAAACTCATATGCCATTGGATAGAGGATTCTTTCACGAATCCAACATGATCAACTCTGCCACTTAAGCACAAATTCTGCCCTAAATTCACTAGGGTACAAAATGGGGTTGCAGAGAAATTTGCAGAAGGGGTGTTGAAACTGTGACTTTTAGTACCTTAGGAGCTCGATCGAGCGCTTAATTTCAAAATTCAAATGGCTCAATCAAGCATTAAAGAAACCCTTGATCGAGCCATATAGGTGGTTAACCAATTCATCTAAGGGATCAATAAGCTACTCAAAATTCAAAGTGTTCAAAAGTGCTCGAAACCTATACCAGAGCATATATCTTGACAACCTAAATCCAACGCAACTTGAATCGCTCAAAACTGATATCGTATGCTCCCAATATTGTGTTATGTCATTTTCCCAAACAGGTAAAAAAATGCAGATTGGTTGTAGGACTGCTGATTAGGGAGTCTGTATGTTGACTGGGCAAGGTGATTGGGTAGGTTGACTATACAATTTGGGCCAATTATAGGTTGACAAGTGTTTTATGTTGATTGGTTCGAATTTGGGTGATTTTTATTGGTGGATGACTTTTTGTGTTGGACTAATAGGGGAATGCCACATGGCACCCCAGGGCACATTAAAAAAAATTATCGGCCAAACTACTTCCGAGAGATTCGAACACACAACCTTCAAACCAACAATGCAGAGGCTTACCACTAGGTTGCGTGGTAGTTCTTAACATGTATTGTGACGAAATTCTATTTAAATTTTATGCAGATGGTTATTAGGGGATGGGGTCAGGGCCAAGATCGGTCCCTCGATCACCCCACGCCCAAATGACCGCAGGCAGGGGAGCTAAGGACGCGGGTTTATCCCCGTCCCACGGTTCCAACACCCATGGATAAGAACCATAGGACCATGTACCAAGCACCTTGAAGCGGAATGGAATGGGCGCAGAGTTTGGGGACTAGCTCTAGTCACATGTCGCCATTTAACCACGCTCAATCATCGAGAGCGCTTAGCGCAAATTTTGCAATGGGCACGGAAAATTCGGAATGGCCCCCAGTTTTATGTCATGATAGAACCAATTGTCGAGGAGCTAAGGCTATGCTATCGAGGGCAGGCAGTTAGCCCCAGCCGTTGGGCGCATGGCCCCATTTGGCCCTGGTTTTACGCCCAAGGCCTTACTAGGGAATTTATCTAAGCGACATTTTGCACCAATTTCAGCAGAAATCTCACCAAAGTCAGGTGAAATTGTCACTCGGCGTTCCCGAAAAAGGCGGAATTCGTAGGATGGTTAGCAGTCGAGTGCAGTTTGTAGATTAGTTAGGAGTGAAAAATTTGGGAGAGCATAACTTCTTTGGTTTTTAGCCAAATTGAGCCCAACAAGAGCCCAGCTAGGGTTTTTTTTATAGTTCTGAAGCCATTAGAGACATAATATTTACATTTTGAGCATTTTAAATCCATGTAAACACAAATTTGAGCACTTAATGAAAGAGGCCCAACATTGGAAGATGGACCAAGAGATGTAGCCCAAGAGAGGGGCGAACTCCTTTATCATTTTTGTTGTTATGTGTTTCTGAAATGGTATATTATCTATGTTATTGTTGTTAACTAAGTTTAAATATCAATATTTTATGTGTTTTGTAAAGTGATCCATTACCCAAAATACAGATAAAAAATTACTTGCAATTTTTCCATCACCTTCAAGTTTACATTACAAATCAGTTTGGTATCAAAGCTCAAAGTTATTTTGAATTTTGATTTTGTTTGCAAGTGTTTTATGATGCTTACAAGTTTGAAGCTTAAAAGAGGAGAAGGGGAACTTGTGGAGCCAAGTCCTCACATTGTTTCAAGAAGAACACGTATAACTCAAGCTTCAATAGTCATGGCACATGAAGAAGGTCCTGAAGGGATATTTGAAGATGAAATAACTTTCAAAAAAGATTTATTTGAGATGTCTGAAATGGTAAAAGTTCTTTATGAAGATATGAATTCAAGGTTGTATGGAGAGAGTTCAAAACCTCCAAAAGGAGATGGAGGAAAAAGAGACAAGCCTCCAAAAGGGAATGGAGGGAATGGTGACCAACCACCACCTTCACCTCCATTCTCATCATCATCTTCATTCTCATATTCTACTTCTTCTACCCTTTCACAAACTCCTCCAAAATCTCCAAAGGGACATGGTAAAACTCCTTTGCTAAATATTGATATAAAGTTTGAATTGCCTATGTAAAATGGAGAGGTAAATGCTGAGAAATTGGATAATTGCGTTCATCAGATTGAAGTGTATTGCAGAATACAAAGAGTCAAGGATGATGAGACCAAAATTCAGCTTGCTTCTCTTAGGTTGGAAGGTGCATCACTTATTTGGTGGGAGGCCAAAACTAAAGAGAACATGAAGAAACATGGTAAGGTTTTATCCTCTTTGAATGATTTTGTTGTTGCAATAAGAAGGCAATTTTATCCATTAGCATACATGCAAAAAGCTATCATGGATTGGCAAAACTTTAGGCAAGTTAAGGGTCAAAATGTGCAAAGCTATACTCAAGAATTTAGGAAAAGAGCTTTGATTTTGGGTATATATTTATTCTCTCAAGATACTTTACTTAAATACATTGGAGGATTGCATAGTTATTTGAGGCACACAATTTTCTTGTTTAACCCTACAAAACTAGATGAAGTTTGTGTACAGGAAACTCCTTTAGAAGCAAGAGGGAAGAATGTTCCTCAAGAGGGCAACAAAAATCCATTCAAGAGTGGAGACAAAGGAAAAGGGAAGAAGAACACTTCAGTTAAGAAAAAGGGAGAAAAAGTCACATATAAACATTGTTCAAAAGAAGGCCATGATGAAGACCACTATTGGAAACTTCACCCTGAAATGAGACTCAAAAAGTTCAACAACAAAGGGAAACAAAAGAGCAACTACAAAACATGATTTAGGATCTGATTCAGGGATGAAACAAAGATCACGACAAGGGATTTAAAGGTAAAGACTTTATTGCAAGTACTAGTTGTTCAAATAGCCTCAATGAAACTCAACATGAAAAAGAAAGAATAGAACTTTTCCACATTAGAGTCATTTAAAAACATACCAAGATAGATACATTGTTTGATAGTGGATCACAAACAAGCCTAGGCTTATTTTAGAACACATTGTTAATAAATTGAATTTTAGAAACCACTCCTCATCCTAAACCTTATCCTTTAGGTTGGATATGTGACAATGCAAATTTGCATGTGACAAAAAGACTTAAATTGAGATTTGCCACCATTGGAAACTTTACAGATGAGGTAGAGATTGATGTTATTCCACTTGACATTCGTGGTATTGTTTTGGGAAGCCCATATTTATATGATAGAAGAGCCATCTTTCATCGTCGTGAGAACAGATATGACTTGTTTAAATTAATTAAAATTGACCAAAACCGACGAAAAAGAAAATAACACTTGTTAGCACCCAGTTGATCCATACCTAAACAGTCACCCCGGCTGATGTCAGATGTACGAAAGCCCATTCAACTACCAAGTCAACAACCCAAGTCATCTTTTAGTTGTTGGGCCAAACGATCTAAACTCGATAACTTGAGCATACAGTGTCGAATTGAGGTGAAGTGAATGTCATTGGATTAAGAATGATGAGAACTTCTACTTGATGTCGGTTCCAAGAATTTATGGGAGCTTTCATTTTTGAGCTAAAATTTGGTCACCTGATCACATGGACACATCATCTTTTTTAGTTTGGGGCTTGTGACACCCTATTTGATAAAGTTATGACTACTACATTATTGTAATTATAAAATTTAATTAAAAGCTAATAATAATTGAGTCAAGGTGTGTTGCCCAATATGGGGGCAATGTTGTAAATTATGGTGTAAGTGCGTGTTTACAAACATTTACATGGCTCAATTAACATAAATAAAATGAGTAACAAATAAAGGGGGTCCAACAAATTACAAACAATAGTGAAAAATGAGTTGTTGCAATGATGGCTAGTGCGTTGCCGCAATGGCGACCCAGAAAAGTGTTGTTGCGACAACTCATTGATCATCGTTGCGGCAACTTGCTAGTCACTGTTGCAGTAACTCGCTTGTCACCATTGTGACAACTCTCTTGAAAAACATCCCAAGGAAAAAATAATGCAGACAATTTCAAATAATTTGTAAACAAAATAGTAAATTTACCTTTGCAAATGATAACCCTGTTTCGCTCAGCAGAGGAGAAATTCACTTGACAACTTCCGGGGCGAGAGTTCGACGACCTTTAGCTCTTAAATTCTACACCCAATTTTACACTTGTTTCCTCTTTGGAAACAACAACAAATCAATGGTGGTTTCCTCTACCTCTGAAAATGGAAGCTTTGACGAGTTCCTGAAAATATTGCCTAAAGGAATTGCGTATCTTGAAAATGGGGATGGAAGCAAGGCAGAGTTGAGGTTGGGAGTTCCTCAAAATGGAAAATGGGTGAAGGATTTAAGAAATGTTGCTCGACAGAATGAGAAGCAGAGTTCATGAATGGTGCTCAACAGAAGGAGAAGCGAAGTTCCTGAATGGCGCTCGACAGAATGAGAAGCGGAGTTCCTGAATGGCTCTCGATAGAATGAGAAGCGGAGTTCCTGAATGATAACGATGCATGCTAGCAAGAGTTTAAATGGGTATCATAACATGGTTATTAAATGTTTAAATTGAGAATTTTATTTTGGTTGTATATCTAGTGTATTTAAAAGTATATAAGTTAATTGTTTAATTTTGTTAAAAGTGTTTATTTTGAATAGAGTTTTTAAAAGGGGTAGTATAACTTATAGACAAAATGGCTTTTTTCATGACCATTTTTCTGGTTAATTTTAATAAAAATCTTATAGATATTTTTAAAAACTTCAGTTTAAATTGTTTAATTTGCATAATTTGAGTGCCCTAGGGGTTTTTGAGGGTGATGAATTCATTTATGCATTCAAAGATGTATTTTAAGCAACAAAAATTCTTGAATTTGTATTGCCCAATTTTGGTGAATTCCGGTGAAAAAGGCTATTTCATCTATAAGTTAGACTACACCTTTTTAAAATGCTAATTTAATTAGAACAATTATATAAATTAGAAAAGCTGGTAAATTTTGATAAGTATCAACTCATTGTGAGCATCAAAGTATTTATTTTATTATACATTTCACATTATTAAGTTTTAAAAAATCATAAAACTAATTAAATTTGTAACAGCCCTCGTGAAAATTCCATGTAACAAAAGTAAATAAAGGCAAAATAATAACCACGGTTGATGGGACACTTATTCCAAGATGAAAGTTGGGCAAAATCCTAGTGATAAGGATCACTTGTGATTGTTTATGGCTAAGGAAATTGGCAAAGACAATGGTTAAGGCTTTGGAAAGGAAAATGGCATTTTTGGCACATTTATTTATGAAAATAATGGAAATTTTGGAGCTCTCTCATTATTCTCTCTCTCTCACATACTCTTGGAGACTTAGAGTTTTCTTGGAGCACTCTTAGTGGGTCTGACAAACTTGGATTCTTGGAGCAAGAAGGCAAAGGAAGAGCAGGAAAGCACAAGAGAACATCAAGATCAATAACTACATCATATTTACTTGCAGATACCGAGTTGCATGTATGTTTTCTTCACTATCTTTGGCATATGCGTTTGGATTCTTGGTCATGATCTATCATTGGCATGGAGGATTGCCTAGATTGGCTGAGGCCTAAGTTGTCCAAAATTTTTGTGGGACCCAAGGGCAAGCTATCTGAAGGGTTGGATTGGTTCATGAGGGTCCTCAAGCTGATGTTGAAAGTTTCTATGGTGTGTTTCCGTCGGTTCCACTTCCTTAACGTGACTTAGGAGGTTGAATCGTATCATAGTGGCCTCTCATTGCATGTTTACCTCGACTGGCTGGTTGCTTGGGTAGATGTGGGAGGAGGGTGTTACAGAGTGGTATCAGAGCATGGTTCACCCCTCGGACTGGATGGGTAGTGTGTGTTGGTCATGCATGAATGTAAGTTGCATGCGTGTCTCCTATACTTGCATTCCATGTGCTTATTGCCTTTGCTTGATATTAATCATGATGGTAGTAAGGTTTTCATTAGGAATTTGATGTTGATCTTGTGGAATGCATCACTGTGAGTGTATGACTGATTACATGTCGATTTATGTCACTTACATGTATCATTGGAGTAGGCTTGGTTACATTCTTACATTTTTGGTTACATTCTTGTATGTTTGGTTGCATGTATCATTCTTGTAGGTTTGATTTAAAGTATCGTTGACTCATGCTTGATCATATGTACTTACACATATGTGTAGTTGGTTAGGTATTTCTTATGCATGTTCATGTTTGCATGTGGTCAAGAGTACGATCATGTAGTGGTTTTTGTCATGCATGAGGTTGTGGTGTGTGTTGTTGTTAAGGTCATGCATTGATGACTAGACCCTAGCTAGAATGGCAGTTGCATTGTCATATGCTTATGTATTAAGTTTATATATATTGTCATGATTATGTTATACATGTATCACATTGATTTGCTGATCTTGCTTATAAGGCATCCTCCCCAAGCTATGTTAAGATACGTTGGTTTATTGTGATTTGGTTTAGTTGACACGATATACCTTGTAGGAAGAAATATCAAATGGCTAGCAAGATGGTTGACTACAAAGACTCTCCCTATGAATCCAAAGAGCAGCATGGTGTTGGGAACCTCTCCAAATTGGGCTATTACATTGAGAAGCTTAAAGGAAGAAATAAGAAGTTTTAAGGCAGATAATGACAGTCATGCAAGCACATGAGAAACAGCAGAGGTAAATGTATGTGATACTTCAGAGTTTGTCAGATTTGCAGTGATAGGGACCACATCAGATCAGCTATGAGCAGAGGATAAAGCTAATGGGGCATATGGTAGTTGGTCACATAGTGGTCACAGGTCAAATAGAGATGACATAATTAGAGACAATAGATTATTGGACACTCTGAATAAGGGAGGGGATAAACACAAGTATTATTCTAGTTTTGATTCATTTATCCATCATTATCGTCATCATTATCATCCTTGCAGGAGGAGTGATAGGGGATATTTTCCAGATGAGTTTAAGAAAGAAAATCCACCAACATTTGACGAAGAGATGAAGAAACCACATGATGCAAAGGCATGGTTGCTTGGCATGAAGAAATTATTCAGATTGCATGACTATTCAGAGAACATGAAAGATGGAGTGGCTACATTAAATCTCAAAGGTAAAGCAGACATTTGGTGTGAAGATGTGAAGAATGTTAGATGCATTCATGAGAAGGATTTGACTTCGAGTGAGTTTGAGTGGCTATTCAAGAAGAATTATTTTCTAGATCCATACTTTGATGACAGGGCAAAAGATTTTTATGAGCTAAAGATCGGTTCCATGACAAATGATGAGTACATTGGCAGATTCTTAGAGTTGTTGAGGTATGTGCCTTATCTCATAGAGTAAAAGACCAAGATTCAAAGGTTAATTAGTGGGTTATCGGTTGCATTTAAAGACATGATTGAGTTCGATGAGCCTAGATCATTGGAGGAGGCCATTCAGAAGCTAAGGCATTGCTATGAGCTATCGAAGCGCAGAATTGAGAATAAGCCAGACTGGAGAGGTAATGCAAAGAACAAAGGAAAATGGGACAAAAATAATGCAAGGCCTCAAGATACAGGTAACAAGGAGAATGTTTCATCACCTAACAAGTTCAATGCATCGAATAGATTCTGATCAGGAGAACAGAACAAGGAGACGAGGTAGAAGCCTATAAAGTGTTGGATTTGTGGCAAGTATCATCGCAGGAGAGATTGACCACAGAATTAGAGTGGTAGACCTTAGATATACAGTGTGCATGAGGCACAAACTATTGGGGATGTTGGTCAGAGTATTCCATGTATCTATGCAACATTGGATAACAAACAGGAAGATCAGCAGGAAACTATCATTGAGATGGACAGTAAGCTTTGTGATCAAGTTATTTCTATTTTGATTAACCTTCGATATAATTATAGTTATGTTAGTCCTGACTTGGTGGATAAGTGTGGTTTGAGCAAGGAATTGCATCCAAAGTCTTGGTTAGTGCAATTGGCTATAGGTACGAAGAAGCGAGTTTATCATTGGGTAAGAGCTTGTGCATTTGATTTGAATGGTATGCCTAACGCAACACATTTGAATGTTTTGCTGTTGGGATCATACAATATGTTGTTGGGCATGGATTGGTTGTATCTTCATAGAACCAAGGTAGACTGTTATGACAAATCCATTGAGTGTGTTGATGACAATGGAGAACCAAGAGTCTTATAGGGTAAGAAGAAAGATACATAAGTTAGGATGGTGACAACTATGAAAGCAAAGTGTAGTCACAGGAAAGGGTGTAAGCTATTTGCAATGCACATTTCTAGTGATAAGGGTAAGGAAGTTGAAGATGCATATGTGTTAAGCAGGTACCCATTTTTATAGTAGTTCAAGGATGTATTACCTGAGGACATTATAGAGTTTACACCTCACAGGGAAGTATATTTTTCTATTAAGTTAGTGCCAAGGGAAGCTCCAACATCAAAAGCACCATACAGGATGAACACACCTGAGTTGGTTGAGTTAAAGTAGTAGTTAATGGAAATGTTAGACAAGGGGTACATTAGGCCAAGTGTATCACCTTCGTGTGCACTGATATTGTTTATAAAGAAGAAAGATGGTACTCTCAGATTATGCATTGAATATAGACAATTGAACAAAGTAACCATCAAGAACACATATCCGTTGCCGAGGATTAATGACTTGTTTGATCAGCTGAAGGTAGCAGAAATGTTCTCTAAGATCGACTTGAGATTTGGATATCGTCAGGTACGTATCAAAGAGGAGGACATTTACAAGACCACATTCAGGACCAGGTATGGAAATTATGAGTTTGTTGTTGTTCCATTTGGCTCAACAAATACTCCAGCTACATTTATGTGCTTGATGAATAGTGTATTGCGTCCATATTTGGATAAGTTTGTTATTGTGTTCATTGATGATATACTGGTGTATTCTAAAAATGAGGAAGAGCATGCCGAACATTTAGCAGCAGTGTTGAGGTTGTTGAGAGAGCATCAGTTGTATGCTAAGCTCAACAAGTGTAGTTTCTTTCAATCTGAGGTACACTACTTGGGGTATGTTGTCTCCAAGGAAGGCATTGCAGTAGATCTAGAAAAGATAAGAGCCATCATGGAGTGGGTAGCTCCTAAGAATGTGGATGAGTTGAGATCCTTCATGGATTTGGAAGGCTACTACAAGAGGTTCATCAAGAACTTTTTATAGATTGCTTATCCTTCACATCATTGCAGAGGAAAGGTAAGAAGTTCGAATGGACAGAGGAGTGTGAGCATATTTTTGAGCAGCTCAAGCAGTTGTTGAAACATGCACCAGTGCTAAATATTGCAGATCCAGATAAAGTGTTTGTAGTATGTATAAATTCTTACAAGAGAGGACTTGGTGGAGTCCTTATGTAGGATGGACAGGTGGTATGCTATGAGTCGCAAACGCTGAATGAGCACGAGCAGAACTATCCCACACATGGTCTTGAGTTAGCAGTGATTATACATGCATTGAAGATGTGGAGACATCATCTTCTGGGTAGTAGGTTCACATTGATGAGTGATCACGGTGGTTTGCGAAATCTATTTGACCAATCAAATCTGAAAGGTAGGCAAGCTTGGTGGTTGGCTACGATCAGTGAGTTTGATTTTGAGATCAAGTATATAAAAGGTAAAGAGAACAAAGTGGCAGATGCTCTTAGCAGATGGATGCAGGTAAATCACTTAGCAGCTATGAGCTCCTAGGGGACAAATCTACATGATAGGATCTTGCGGCAGGTCAACAGGATGTTAGATATATAGATATTGTGCACAGGTTACAACAGAGTACTAGCACATGTACATGTAGTGGTATAGGTATAGGTACATTTTTAGGTAATGGTAAAGATACATGTACATGTACATGTGATGGTACAGGTATAGGTATAGGTATAAGTCAGGTGCAGGTGCACAAGATGTGGATTATTCCCTTACAACATATGGATTGGTCAGGTTCAGAGATAGGATATATGTGTCGGAAAATAGTGAGCTCAAGAAGATGATTTTGAGAGAGTTTTATGCGAAACCTTACTCAAATCACCCAGGCTACCAAAAGACACTGACAACAATGAAGAGATTTTACTATTGGTCGAATTTGAAGAGGGATGTAGCAAAGTTTGTGTTTAGATGTTTTGATTTTCAGCGACTGAAAGCGAAATGTAAGCATCTAAGTGTACTGCTACAACCGATCACGATCCCAGAGTGGAAATGGAAAATCATTTCCATGGACTTCATTACAGGTTTGCTGGAGATGGTGAGACAACATGATTCCATTATGGTTATTGTGGACAGGTTGATGAAGGCTACATTTCATTTTGGTGAAGTCTACATTTTTAGCTAGTGATGTAGCATAGGTATTCATCTAAGATGTGGTCATATTTCATCGTTTTCCAAAGAATATTGTGTCAAATAAGGATGCAAATTTCACTTCCAAGTTTTGGAAGGGGTTATTTGCAGGTTTGGGCACAGAGTTGGCCTTCAATACAACTTATCATCCGTAGACAAATGGACAGACAGAGAGAACAAGATATTGGAGGACATGTTGATGACAATGGGTATCGAGAATATTTGAGAATGAGACCTTTTGAGGCATTGTATGGACGGAGTTGTAACACTCTCATTAGTTGGAGTGATTCGGTTAACAAGGTATTGATTGGACTAGATATGTTGGTAGACATGGAACGAGAAAGGAAAGTTATAAAGAAAAATCTAAAGGCATTATAGGATAGGCAAAAAATCTATGCAGATCAGAATATGTTGTTCAAGGAGTTCTAGGTTGGGGAACAGGTGTACTTGCACATCAAACAGAAGAAGATCTCCTTGTGGATTGGATCATGTGCCAAGCTAGCACCATGGTTTTGTGGACCCTTTAGTATCGTTGAGAGGATTGAGCCAGTAGCCTATCGACTTGCACTATCTCTGACAGTGAAATTGCATGATGTTTTCCATGTGTCATTGCTTAAGCAGTATGTTAAAGATGTTGATCATGTGAGTGACTGGTTTGTATTGCAAGTGGAACCAGATGGAGAATTCCAGCCAGAACCTTTGTGTATATTGCAGAAAAAGGTGTTCATTCTTCGGAACTAAGCAATCAAGCAAGTTAAGGTGCAGTGGAAGCACTTTGGGCCTGATGAAACTACATGGGAGATGACAAATCAGATGCGAGTTATGTATCATTCCTTGTTTTCCGGTTGAGGCAAAACATTTTTGGCTTGGTGTTTTGGTGTGGTTTGTGGTATATGTTTTGATGATGATGGTTTATGTACATGTGTATATGGATGTAAATATATCCATGAGATATGTTATAAAGCTTCAATAAGTGGTATGAGTGTCATATCATGATGATGTTATGTTGTTATGTTTCATGTTGGTTTGCTTCCCAACAGGTTGATCATTGTAAATAATGCATCGAACTAAGTTATAAAGCTCCATTGGCAGTATATTTTTCTTACAACAATTTTGTGGTTATAGGTGTTATTGAACACCAAGGATGGTGTTTCCCCAAGGGGGAGGGTTATGTAACAACCTTGGTGAAAATTCCATGTAATAAAAGTAAATAAAGGAAAAATAATAACCATGTTTGATGGGACACTTATTCCAAGCTGAACGTTGGGAAAAATCCTAGTGATGGGGATTACTTGTGATTGTTTATGGCTAAGG
This sequence comes from Pinus taeda, assembly GCA_000404065.3. Lineage (NCBI taxonomy): Eukaryota > Viridiplantae > Streptophyta > Pinopsida > Pinales > Pinaceae > Pinus > Pinus taeda. The sequence continues at coordinate 65,696 of APFE030250812.1, read as the reverse complement.
AAATTGGCAAAGGCAATGGCTAAGGCTTTGGAAAGGAAAATGGCATTTTTGGCATGTTTATTTATGAAAATAAAGGAAATTAGGAGAAAATGAAGGTGAAAGGTCACAGGTTCCATGTGAGGAGAAAAATGAAGGAAAATAATGGAAAATGAAGAAAATAGAGGCGTCATTCATAAAAAGGATTTTGTGGATCAGTTTGTAACTTTTTGTTAGTTTAGTTTTGGAGCTCTCTCACTATTCCCTCTCTCTCTCATACTCTTGGAGACTTAGAGTTTTCTTGGAGCACTCTTGGTGGGTGTGGCATACATGGATGGTTGGAGCAAGCAGGAAGATGAAGACCAGGAAAGTGCAAAAGGGCATCGGGATCAACAACTACATCATATTTTCTTGCAAGTACCGAGTTGCATGTATGTTTCTTCACTAACTTTGGCATGCATGGAATTTGCATGTGGATTCTTGGTCATGATCTGTCATTAGCATGGAGGATTGCTTGGATTGATAGTGGATTTCCTAGCCTTTCCATTTCCTAGATAACCATGATGATTGTGGGTTACTTTCATTATTTGTTTTTGGTTGGTTCTCATGCTTCCTTAGCTTGGGTTGAGTTATTAGCTCTCATAAGCCTAGTTCGACAAACACTCTGGAAGCCCTGTAACAGCTTGGGTTGAGTTACTAGTCCTGAAATCCTTGGTTGGACAAATGCTTTGGAAGCCCTTGGTGTGTTGAGTTACTAGTCTTGGAAGCCTTGGTTGGAAAAACACTCTAGAAGCCTAATGGAAACTGTGGGTTGAGTGACTAGCCCTGGAAGCCTTGGTTGGAACAAACGCTCTGGAAGCCCTGGAAGGCTTGGATGGAGACCAATCTGATGATGGTTTTGCGATGTCCGACTGTGAGGTGGAATCACTGTTTGATGGGTTGAGGTGGATGGCCTCTGGAAGCCCTGAATGAGTTTTGATTGATGTGTTGTATGTGATCCCACATTCATGCTTGGAATATGGCACGAGGGTGAATGGCTAAAGAAAGATTTGGCTCAGCCATTCTACGATCAGGTGGAACATGGAAGTCCCATCTCATGTTTGGATTTTGCATCATTAATGAAAGTTTATTTCTCATTGTATTTCTATGAGAATTTTGATGGATTATATGTGGTCTATATGGTTGTACTTTCATGAGTATTTATGCTACTATTATGTTAGTTATGTATGTGTTTTATGACAACAACCATGTATGGATTTCATCATGTTTTTACTTGTAATTGAATGATCATTGTATCGATGACCTAATGGATGGAATGGCATTTGATGTATTGAGGCATCAATGGTTCTTAGTGATTCTTAGCTAAGTATGAGACCCCTGTGCTCAGAACTGTTATTTACACCTGTCGATTTGATGAAATGCCTATCATGGCTAGTAGGGTTCCAATCAAGTTCTTAAACAAGTATTTTCTTTAATGCAATCATTTCCATGTTATTTTACTATTCTGAAGAGATGGTTCAACTCTGGGAAGTGACCTAGGCTTTGGGCCTGAAAAAGTGGTTCAAATCCCGGTGTCACTGGCATAACACTGACAAATTTAGTCTTTGGTCATTGGCAAACAAGCCTTTGAGAGTGACTTTGGGTTTCTGGAAGTTGTAATGCATATAGCATGAGGGCGACTAAGGCCTAAGTTGTCCAAAAGTTCAGTGGGATCTAAGGGCAAGCTGTCTGAAGGGTTGGATTGGTTCCTGAGGGTCCTCAAGCTGATGTTGAATGTATGTATGGTGTGTTTTCGTCAGTTCCACTTCCTTAACGTGACTTAGGAGGTCGAATCATATCATAGTGGTCTCTCATCACATGTTTCGCTGGCTGGATAATTGCTTGGGTAGATGTGGGAGGAGGGTGTTACAAAATTGTAATTTTATTTTTAACAACAACCACTACTACTACTTTATTTTACATGATATTATTATTATTATTATTATTAATTATTCAAAAATAATGTATGATTTATATACTTTGTTTTTTTCGAAAGAAAATTGTACTTTCATTCATATTTGAAAAGAAAATATATTTTTGTATACACACCAAACACCTGCATTCATCAATAATTTGTTCATATCTTTGTGTGGTGATAAGTTACAAAAAATATACTAGTTGATTGTACATACGTATCTATACTACATATAAAAAACAAAGAAAAAATCGAAGTCAAGTGTTATAAAAATCACTTAACTTCTCCTTTTTGCCTTTCTTTTTCTTGACCTTTTGCAAAACCCTCAGGATTACGGTCTATAGGAACCAAAGCCAATTCTATGAAAAATGTCCCAAGAGGAACTTCTTTATTGAATCTAAACTCTCAGATACATGAGCTATTTTTGTACGCCCACACTATTTTCTATTGGAGCCTCATTTTTCCGTTGATCTAATCAATGAATCAATTGATTTCAGTGTCTTGTGATTCATGGAACATATCCCCACACTCGACCTGAGAAACCATTCTGCTTGTCCTAAAGGATCCTCTGTAATTTTCTCTTCTTCTTCAGACATGATGGGATTTGAGGTCTACCATCCTTCTGGGTTATGATTTTACCCCTTTTTTCTTTGGTTTTTTTTTGCCTAAGGGAATGTACTCTATAGGTGACTTGATTGAAAGCATGTTCAACATCTAAATGTTGTATTGTCATAGTCTAGTACTTATTTCCATTGGAAAATTTTTTGCTTCATTTTTATGTGATCAGGAATACCTTTTCTACGGTCGATCTCTACACAGATTATAGCAAAAGAAAATAATCCTTTCTCTAATCTTGTAAGGCCATTGTTTTGTATTTTCCTAGTGTGTTTCCTATTTCCTCTAGAAATTTATGGTGTGAAAATGTGAGAGATAGATTTGGAAGCCTCACCCAAATTGACATTTTTAAACCACTATTCTTGTGGCATTGAACTCTAGGAACCACGGGGTGATGAAAATCCATGCATTATCCTAGAACTAAGTTCCATCATTCATAGTCGTCTCCAAATCTTTCAGTGTATCAAACTAAACATTAAAAAAACCCTTTGAGCATAAATATATGTCACAATTTGGTGTGCAAGAGGAAAATAGCCATTGATGAAGAGCATCATATTTAGGCCAAAAACCATTGAACCGACAAAAAATGGTCTTGGATTAAAGAGAAACAAAGAGCTAGTTTACCTATGGGTTATTCAACTCCAAGTCACTGCTTGGTTCATTTTTTCTACTATGTATGGACCTTGACTGAAGTGTTGTTGATCTACTGAATTTGTTGACATCCCTTACACTACATCCTTGAAAGATACATATCCATTGGGGTTTCTATGGACTGGAGCTCCACCACATAATCTCAGGGATAGAGAAATGGTAGGGCTCCTCATGGTGCGATCATCTTTCAACAAAGAGGGGTCCTGTAACACTTTTCCTTCAAAAGAAAAAAAATGGGATTTAGCAGGGATCCCCATTCTAAGTTAAATAAGATGTGTCAATGAAGCCACCACATGAGAGTCACTAATCCAAAAGAGAATGGATTTCCCATTAATATTTTTAAGAAAAATATGGAATGGAATTTGAGCTGGCTTTGTACGAAATTGGTCCAAGCCTATTATTTTAGAGAAAGGGGCATCTCCTATAGAGGGTGTAGTAGAAGGAGAACCCATTCGACATAGCATAAGGATAACACATTTGTGACACCATCAGAAGCCTTGAAACTACCAGGACCAAAACCACCGATTATTTCTGGATATATAAACAATAAAGAAAAAATAATTGTTGACAAAGCATACCCAAAAAATACCTGATAGACATTCCCTCCATGCCCAATCTGAAAATGAAGGAACACCATTAACATAGTTAGTACTATTCATTGCAGTGAAATTAAAACAAGGATCCAACATGGAGTAAGCCCGCACAGAGGAAATCACCACAAGGCTGAGCCCCCCACTTCCTTTTAGCTCCTTAGACACACCGCTTTGAGAACCCAAGCATATTATCGTAGGAAAGAACCATAAGCATCCATGGCCATCACTAATGACATAGCATAACTTGAGCTCCCCTTTCCCAGAGATGTCGAGAGCGTTAAGATTGAATCCAAATTTGATGACTTCTCTCCTTGATCACCAAATCTCAATGAACTTTTTAACATTATATATATATAATATTAATATAATATATAGATAAAACAAGATTGTTAACCATGAGATTCACCCCACATTATCATGGGGATCTTCATATTAAATAAGATTTTTACTGCCAAAGTAACCATAACTTATTTCATAGCATGCTTGTTCATTTGGCATTTTTTTAAATATATCTCAACCTTTGATATGTGACTACTATTAAGAATATTCTAAAATATTTAGTGGAGTTTAAATCCCTACCACCGCCCTAATAATTACTAATAATTAAATTAAAAATTTAGAAGCCCTATTCCAAAATAGAAATGCTTATAGACATAATTATCAAGTGAATGGCTGAGATTTAACCTCCACCAAATATATATGAAATATTTTAGTAGTAATTAGGGATAGAGGGTTGAAATTTATAACAAAGGTAGTTATGTCCTTTTTTAATGTCATGTTCATAAGTGTTCCATTTAATTTTTATTTATAGCATCAAATCCTCTCTCTCTCAGCATCACGCTCTCTCTCTCTCTCTCTCTCTCTCTCTCTCTCTCTCTCTCTCTCACATACCCTGAGCTGTCAAACTTTGCTCAAAATGTCGCAAAGAGACAAAAGTTGTCAATGAATTCACCATGAAAAATATTGGTTAGAGAATCCCTAAAGCAAAGAAGAAGAAATACCTTGAAGTAATTTTGGAAGAGCTTGTCAAAAAATCCTATTTTCAAGAGCAATTTTACTTTTAGCAGGCAAACCCGTGCTGGTACCCTTTGGATTAACTAGTTACTACCACTGGAAACACGACTTTGGATAGGAAAATCTGGGTTGATCCTCTTCAGGCAGTTTCTCCAAAAATGGACTAGAATCTTCTCTTACAGAAGCCTTGTGAACAACGAGTTGGTTGTTTTTGAATAAGGATATGGTTGAGTTCTCCCATTTTGAGTCCTTTATCCTACCTTTAGGAATCTTTCCCTTAAGATGTGGAACTTCTTCCCCCTTTTGTGGATCCCTAACTCCCTCTCCTTCCCTATAAATGCATTCCCTTACACCCTCAAAAGGTTGGTGAGACTAAATTGGTCATGTTATTGCGAAATGGTGCGAAATTGCTGCCAATCTGTGAAGGAAAAAGGAGAGCTTGAGAAGTCTTGGCTTAGACTTGGAAACCCATCATTAAGGAGGCTTCCAACATCAAGGCAGTGATTGTATGCTTCCCTCTTGTGTTTATTATTAATACAATGCATGTTTACTTTCCATAATTGTGTAAATGACTACTTGCTTAGCATGATTCTCCTTGATTTGTCATATGTTTTACATTAGAATGCAATATGTTATGTTTTCCTTTGTTGTCTTTATTTGATCTCTATTGTAGGTATTTGTTCGCAACAAAATAATGAGGGTCGAGCTTGGAAGTGAGGAGATTGAGATCGACATGAAAAAGCGACCACATAGGAATCAGGTAGGTCATATTTTCTCTCCCATTTCATTTTGATTTAAACTAGGAGAGTTTTGCATGTATTTGTTCCAGTTTTTACTAGATCCAATCATTGGACTAGAGGGATTGCTTCTATCCGTAGAAGGGATTGCCTAGTTAACAAATTGGCAACTCCAATGGGGAGCCTATAGCCCTTTCAACCATCCTTTTTCATTTGGCCTTTCGATTAGTTTGACCAACCTTTTAATGATCCTTGGTTTTGATTGCCTTTGAGTCTGTACTCTGAGTAGTCGGTCATTTAGGGTATTGGTCAAACTTTCTCTTTCTCAAACACTGTTGCTGATTTTTCCCAGTACAGTTGTGTTGGAAACTGTCTACCCGCGCTAGTCCAGTTTCTTGTCTAGCATGGGTTTTGCTATGTAAAGTAGCACAACGAACAAAATTTTTGCTATATAAAGTGGTGCTGATGACCCTGTCAACGCGGATTTTTCTATGTAAAGTAGTGTTGATCCTTAAAAATGAGAATTTTTATGGTTTCTACTAAAATTCTAGTGTGTCCTAATCTCTAAGGCCATCCTCCTGCTCTATGTGCATCATATCCTGTATGTTTTCCTTCAAGTTCTTTGTGGTGTCCAAAAGTTTATCTCATACTTGAAGTGGTAAAAATGTCATTTTGATTGAGTCTTTAATACTTTGAGTCAATTAAAATATTTGTTTGTTGCTTGTATGAGTGGGAAAATACCAATTTTCTCATGATTGAGCAGTAGTAGTTCTTTTGTAGTCATAAAGAAATTGATTTTGCATTCATTTAGTTTTCATCTCATAATTTACTTTTCATAAAGTGCATTAGATCACACTGCATTGAAAAGTCATTTTTTTTTAGATTTAGCATTGGAAATAGGTTATATTGTTTAGTGATTGAAAGCTAAAAGTGCATTGAGTGCTCTCTCATTCATTGAAAGAAAAATTGAAATCATTTTGCTTTTGGTAGTTGCATTTGGAAAATGAAAGTGAAAGATCTAGTTAGGAAAGATTTGTTTGCTGAATTTTTCATTGCTACATCATTGTTTGAATCTCTTCCCTTACTAGATTAGCTTTCATCAAAATGGAAAGAACGCTTTTCTCATGATAGTTGCATCATAGGTGTTCATGTGACATCGTTTTGAGCCTTAAAATTGAAACTTATTCCAAGATCAACCTTAAAATTTACCTCAATTAACCTAAGGAGCATTTGGAACTTAACACAAACAATTAGAGGTCTAGGCTAGAGACGTGTTCTCACGTCATTAAACGTAGGAGTTGTCATTATTTTCTAGCATTGTATCCCAGGGGTGAAATCCCGTTCCACATACGGAAGTGTATATGACCATTCTCTAGTACTTTCGGGTATATCGGAGGCGCTCCACGCATGGTAAGTATATGGGAATGCTCTCATCAAACAATTATGCATTAGACAACACTACCACATACTACACTCCCACATACTGTCACGTATATTTTGGGAGTCCCTTATAGGTTTCTATCCATCCATAGGTAACCAAGTCTGCTACCTTGTATACTGTGATACACCGAACACAACATTCAGGGATATTGGCTACCGTACATTAAGTCCTTGGTTCGCCAAGGTGTATATTGATGTTCACAATTGCTTGGTAAACCTTTATACCTAGTTACCCATTTTTTGTTTTATTTGTTGTTAATTTCTAAAATTAATTGACCGCAGAATAATATCCTTCCTGTGGAAATACTCCTTAGTATAACTTAGATTCAGACTAATGGAAACAGTTCTTGAGTCTACCAACCAAGGAAACCCCTCTGATGGGAATCTTAGTCCTTTTCCTTCTTTCAGAAATATTTTTTCTCCTTATATGGAAATGTTGTCCCTTCCTATATTTACCATTGGTTTGCCGGTTTGGTTATTTTCGACCCATATGGTTTGAATGTCCAAATGGCTCCTCAACCGTGGTCTCCTCCATCTAAACTTTATCAACCTCCAGTTGATATTAAAGTTGACCCTTTGCCTTCTTTTCCCATTCGGTCTTCTTTCTCTTCTTCTTCTTCGTCTAGTGAAAACATTAAAGTTAGTAACCAGGTGGATAAGAAGAAGAAGAAAAGGAAGACTGAGAAGAAGAAAAATAAACTAGGGGGAAACCAAGTAGTCGATGCTACTAATGCAATTGATGTTGAGAAACCTTCCAATCAACCTCGTAAAGTGAAATTCCCATTCAAGCTTTGTAAGGGTGACCATCTTCTTCAAGAATGTCCTAGTATTCCTAAGATATTAAAAGTGTGGTCCAAAGGTTCACATCGACCATTGTCATCAGCCTCTAAAGATCATGTTGGTGATAAACCTTCAACTAGTGACAGTAAAGCCCATGGGAAAAAATGAAAAGTAAAATTTACCTGTAGGTTATGTGAAGGGCATCATCCTATTCACCTTTGTCCTTGTATGGATGAAGCCTCAAAAGTATTGGATAACCTTATTTCTTCTTAACCTTATCTTCCGACTGGTTATCAGAAGCTTTCCCTTGACCCTCCACTATTTAATCAAGTGATTGATCAGAACTCATCTCTAGTCAATCCTTCTCTCTCTGAAAGTGAATCCAATGAGTCTATTCCTAACAAACCACTGGTCGAGAAAGTGGTTGACCCAATTCTGGTTTCAGTTGATCATATCTATATTGTAGAGAGTCAAGTTCATACCGCTTAAGTTCCCTCTCATTCCCGTAACACAAGAGGGCAGTCCTCTCATTTCGATGGCACCCTCTCCATGTAGTTTAGTCACTTTCTTTTATTGGAGTCGACTGGCAAGATATCGTCTTCCTTCTTATGTGCCTTTTCAGATCACAATACATGCTTATAACATACCCGAACCTGAAATAATCATAGATGAAGGCACATCTGTTAATATTATATCTTCAACTACTTGACAAGATTTAGGTTGCCCGCAACTTGTACCTGTTACCCATAATCTGTTAGACTTTAACAGAGGAACCAATCAACTCTTAAGGATCGTTCCGAAGTCGCCTATTACTCTGGGAGGAAAAATCGTCTATCTTGACATGATGGTTTTCCAAGGCCCTTTGGATTTCAATTTACTCCTCAGCCATGACCATGTTTATTTCATGGGAGCTCTTGCCTCTTCTCTCTTTCATCTCATACGTTTCCCGTGTAAGGACCACATCTTTACTATATATTTATTTTTCTTTTAAAAATAAATCACAATAAAATACAATCAGAAGAGAAAAAAACATTGGGGATTCAAATTTATTCAACACTATATAACACATCCCTGAATTTCATTTCACTGAACATATCATAAAATTTACATATATTTAACTAAGGCCATAAAGAAATCATACAAAATAATATTGCAACACATATGTACCGTTCACCGGAAGACGAGACTCCACTTGATTTGCTGTTACTTTCTTCCCTTGTTGTCGGTCACCTACGAGTGTGAATGACGACGTACTTGATCCAAATGTGATGACCCACCGGTTAACGTCCCAACCTACTCCTTGGGTACTCTTCTTCCCTGTGGACCCCCGAGCTACAATGGGGTTGTACAATGGAGGAATGCAATAGCTGGTATAAGAGAGCACTCCTTGGCTCAAGAGTCCCCTCTCTAAAATCCTCTACCTCACCAAACTCACTATAGTTTCGTAATGACTGCTCTGACATAGTCTCATCCATCCAATAGTAGGGTTCCAAAAAAAAGTCCCTTCTCCCATGGCTTGCCTCTTCTTTTATAGGAGTCCTCATAGGCGACACTTGGCATGTTATGCATAATTATTATTTTTTATATAATTCAATAGTTTGATTATTCACCCACCCATGTGTCACTCTCTCATCAAGGGTCTCCAAAATTATTTACTTAAATTTTAATTTAAAACTAATATTTTCCTCACCTCAACAAGATTCTTATTTCTTCTCCTAGTTGCCTCTTGATCCCCCTTTTTACTCCTTAATTTGTGTTCATTACTAAAGTCAATTAATGAGTCAATATTTGATCCCCTATCTACTCCCTAATTTAACTCAAGTTATATCTTAGATGGATATTCTTATGTTGGTTCTTGCCACATGGGGGTTCTCTACATTTCTCTAAAATTTAATTTATTAATCTTATTTTAATTCACCATCCTCTTCTCGTAGACCACTATCATCTCTTATGTTGCCTGCTATAGTGAGACTAATGGTGTCGGGGATCAAGGAATCTGCCTTGATGTGCGCCCCCCGGTAAAATCCTCATGAGTGACCCAACTTTGGGACTTGCCCTCATGACATCGTGATCTTCAAGGTGAAGGTGTTTCAACCTTTCCAACCCAAGTCACAGTGGGAGTGCTAGTGGGTGAGATCAGGGACACTATCCCACCCCTCCCATGTAGTTCCATCCACTTATACAACCCCATCACCCATATGTGAGTCATTCGGCCAAGTAACTAATCTGTGCCTGCAACCATTAACATATCATCATAATATAGATAAACATATATAGTAGGTTTCAAAAATCGACTTAGAATTTCAAAGATAAAGTAATATAAATTTTCATCAAACCAGGTGTCGTCAACTCGTCATGCATGAGTGCCTCTGGTGGTTTCCTGCCATACTCAATAATAATTAGTAACACGATTTCTCATTGTTAGTCACTGTCATAATAGCATCATTACCATCACCTGGTCATTCACATCATTGTTCATTGTGAACCAGAACTAAGGCAAGTAGGTAACATAGGGGACACATCCATCATGGCTATTATCATCATAACTTTAATGGAAGCATACATATCCATCAAAGCTATCAACATCATAACATCAAATAGATAACAAACATAACCATTTATGCCACAATCATCATAATATTAATAGAGAACATGCATAACCATTAATGCTATCTTCATCATAATATCAATGGAGATCATACATAAACATCAAAACCAATAATAATAGAGTCATGTGTCTGGATCCTCAACCTGAGGTCCTCAATTAATAAAGTGTGGGCCTTAGGGATAAATAAATGTTAATCTCATATCACTGTTAGTCAACTAGAGCAGGGCACTACATACATCCCCTCTTAATAATAGACTTCGTCTCAAAGTCCTTGGAATAGGTAAGGAAAATGGTGACGCATCTCCTCGGCATCCTCCCAAGAAGCTGAACTAGGACTATAATTTTCCCACTGGACCTTAACTTGGTCCACTAACCATCATCTAATCTGCAAAGCTCATTGGTCCTTTATGCGAACTGGTCCAGCCATTACTGTTTCCCTCGACCGAAACTTGCAAATGACCAAAGTCAATAACATGCGAAGGATCTAAAATATAATGACACAAAACATAAATATGAAACACATCATGCATGTGGCCTAAAGATGGAGTTAATACAAGCCTATATGCCACTGACCCTTTCCTTTCTAAGATTTCAAAAGGTCCCACAAACTGTTGAGACAATTTTTTTCTCCCTTTCCAAATCTTATAGATCTTCCTTTTTTTTTTCTTTTTTCTTTTTGCAGGGGGGGCTTACTCTCAGGACACCCTATCTCCCACTTCGTAACTTCGGTATACACAATGAGCATCAACATAGCTCTTTTGTCAATCTTGTGCTTCTTTTAGCCTCCTCCTAATCATAGTCATTTGTTCTTCCATCTCTTGCACCACTTTGGGTGCTATTAATAATTGGTCCTCTAGTCAGTCCCAATTAAGAGGTGTTCTGCAAGGTCTTCCATATAAGAACTCAAATAGCATCATCTTGATGGAACTATGATAACTATTATGGTAAGAAAATTCCACGAGGGGTAAAAACTCCTCTCATCTCTTTTGTTGGTCCATCACATACATCTGAAGCATTTCTTCGAGGATTTGATTAGTCCTCTCTGTCTGCCTGTCTGTCTCAGGGTGATAAGCAGTGTTGAATTTCAATTGGGTTCCCAAAGTTTCTTAGTAACTGGTCCAAAACCCTCCTGTAAACATTGCTACCCTATCAGATATGATCTTCCTAGGCACTCTATGCAATCTCCTAATCTCATCAATAAAAACTTTGGCTATTTCTGGTTCCTTATATGTAGTCTTAACTCGTATGAAATGGGCGCTCTTGGTCAACGTGTCCACCACTATAATTGGAATCATGTCTTCTTGAGGTCATTGGTAGTCCCACAATGAAGTCCATTGATATAACTTCCCATTTTTATTTTTGGTATCTCATGGGGTTGCAATAATCCTGTTGGATGTCTGTGTTCAACTTTTACTCATTGACACTCTAAGCATCTTGCTACCAAGTTTACGATGTCCTTCTTCATCCCTTTCCAAAAGAAGAGTGGTTCTAGGTCTGCACTCATCTTCTTAACACCAGGGTGTGCCATGTATGCTGCGCGATGTGCTTCATTCAAGATTAACTGGTGTATATCTTCATTTGGTGGTACTATCGCAGTAAGGCTTGTTGCACACCTAACTCCAATGTTTGTTGGGCAAACAAGATGAGATGGACCTCTCCAACAATCCCTTCAATGGAATGTGAGAAGGGCTGGTAAAATTAGTAGCTATGGTTGTCCATCAGCACTAGAATCAAACACCACAAATTTTCTAATCTTAAATCGATCTCCTCCAATAACTCTCTATTTATGCTGGTATACAGCATCCAAATTCCAAACAACCCAAAAAAAGATTATATCTAATCCTGAAAAGTCACATTCACACAATTTTAATGATATATTTGATTATTTTATCAGATGTTAATAATTTAAATCGGTCTCCTCCAAAGGCTCTATTCACATCGGTAGAAAGCAGCATCCAAAACAACCCACAGATTCTATTTCCATGCCTAAAAAGCCACATGTAGAGAATTAACCAATTTATTTTTCCCCAAATATTTAAACAACATTTCAGTCCAGAAATAACAAATTCAAAAAAAAAAAGATGAAATTAAATTTTCGACTTAGACTATAGGTGCACACATTGTCTCTCATGTAATCTCTGAAATCTTTAAAATCTCAACAACAAAAACTGAAACATTTTGACAAACCAAAAAAAAAAAAATTATAGAAATCCAAACACCAAATAACAAAGAAAAAGGAGTTTGACTATATGATTTAGGGAAAAGAGTATTCATTACCTTGACTAAATCATCATTTAAAATGGTTTAAATGAGAAAACTCCTCATATTTATTCACACAACAAATTGTTGCTTTATTTAACTACGGAAATATAAGTTCTATGTTTGTATGTTTAATGGAGAAATAGATGAATAACCAAAATAATAAATATATAAAATGAAAAATGAAAAACCAAATTTTATCTCATTCCAAAAGTAATTCAATCCAACTCCAGGCAAACGCAAATAGGTTATTTCTGTGTTGTCTTCCTGGAAAAGAAAAAGTCATTTCTCTGTTGCTCATTTTACTCTAAACTTATCTAGCATGTAAAACGATCTATATATTCTCCAAAATATAATGGAAAAACTCATGTACCAAGTCTCTACATAGAGATTAAATATTAAAAAGAATTCATAGTTGGAGAAATTTATTTTTTTCGACAATTTGCCTGCTCAGCATGCTTCTCTATTCTGCAATTTCAAAGTGTATGCAAATATATCCTGCAAGAAAATTCTACCTAGTCTTCTCTGTTAGGATTTAACACGGAAGATACCCACAATTAACCTACAGGGGCTTCTCTACAAGGAATTCGTAAGACAATCAAGTTCAAACTACCCACATAGCAAATCTGTAAGAAGTTTGTAGAAATATCCTAAAATCTAAGAGTTGGATGGTAATTCGACCTTCAATGATTGTTGCAACTCGTTTCTTGGGCACTGTAATGCACCAGATGGAAAAAATAGAATTTATGGTTTTTCTTTGACACTTTCTTACCAGTTTGTGTGTACAGGATTTTTCCCAAGCCAACTATGCAATTTTCCCAAGTTTTCCTTTGGCAATCTTGCACAAACAGTTGATATGTAAACTTTACAAGAAAAACCACTCTCTGGCTCCGGAGAATATATGGTCAGTTTCGGATCGAGAGGAAATAATATTCTTCCAATTGAATATTCACGTAATATGTCCCACTTGCTAATAACAAATTTTGGATGAACGTTTGAATAATAAATTCAACGTAGGAATTTGAAATCCAAATCACCTGTCAAATTTCAAGCAATTCTAATACCTAATTTCCTTTCTAATACTAGTTTCTTTATTTTAACAAAAATATTGATAGTTATAAATAAAAATTAATTATATTTAATAGAGAAAACACCTCGTGACTAGCAAATTTCCCGTCAAATTCCATCTCTAAATAGATTAAATGTTTGAACCATTATCTAGATCAATAAATTAAACAAACAATACCCTGACAGATCTATGCTGTATATGATAGTATTCAAATAATTATACAAACAACGAATGAGATGAAGCATTTCAAGGGAAATCTTTTGATCTTTGTTTCTTGCACCATTAAGTATAATATGGGTGTATAAGTTAAACCAAAAATACCTTCATCGTTCTGCACTGCACTGCATATGATCTTATTGAAATATTTATGCAAACAAGCAATGAGCTAAGGCTATGGCAATAGTGTTTGGACATTTGTTTCTAACACCAATAATCATTATGTGCATCATTAAATAAACCAAACAAAAAATGTTCATTCACTATACTACCCTGAGTATGTTCGTATTAAACAAAATTTGCAAACATCTAATGAGTTCAGGCCTTTGGCTGAGTGTTTGGATCTTTGTCTCTTCCTTTGTGAACCATTGGTTGGGTGAATAAATTAAAGAAATATCGTGCCCTTTTTACGCTAAATAAGCTCGTATTAAAATAATTTTGCAGCAACCAACAAAGGAGTTAGGTCTGTTGAAGGAATATTTTGACCTTTCTCTTGTACCTAGAACTCACTCTTATTTTCAAAGGAAACAGTTTAACTTCTTGCTGGAACAACTCTTTCTCATGACCAATAGGGAATTTCAATGGTTGGCCTTGATTTTTCTGGGCCACTTTACCAGCAACGTACATATGGACCAAACCCAGCTTGGTTTATCTTTCAGCAGAGATTATATCTCATCAAAGATGACACGCGGGTATAATATCTTCAGGAGAAGTCTGACCTTGAAATAATTAGGCATTTTGGTGATCAATAATCGGTTTTCAAGCTACTGAAAAGCCTACTTCAATTCTAGTCATCACTTCAAGAAATTAATAGAATTAATTCGAACAACTTCAAGCAAATGTTTCTAAAATACTTGAATTTTTCTTTGACACCTTTTTTCAAACAGTTAGTGTGCAAGTTCTGGAAATTCACTTTCAATGGACAGCAAAGAGCTTTTGTCAAACTATTTGTAAACAAACTTGAAAGAGAATATTTCAGGCAATGTTTTATCTTTATTGGAGAACAAATTTCAAAATTTACAAGGCCACTAGAAGGAAGACACCTAGAATATGCTCCAATTTGATATGAAAATTAGGCTAGATGATTTGATAAGTCTCTTGGACACACAGGAACAATTCAGCCTCTTTAGTAGGCAAGATGTTGTGACACTCCCTTTAATTGATTCTTTTACTAGGATATGATAGAAATGAACTCGGTCTAAGGTTAAAATTACAAAACTGGAGCTGATGATAAATATATAGCAAATGGCTCTATTCTTTGATGAAATGTGGCCTTCTAAACTTAAGTGATTTTGTTCAATGATCCATTTGGCCCTGGAAAATAAATCACTTGAACCATATAACTTTCGGCCTCCTCTTAGATTGATTCGACCCTCTAAAATAACATCCTTTGGACACCAAATGAGCAATCATCCTCCTCACTGGAAATTATGAATGTGAACTTCGGACCTTGGAGAGATGGAACAAATGGATGCAAAACCTTAAATAATTTGACCTTCTTAGTGATCAATAATTCGACCTCAAACGCAGTAAAGATCCTATTCCAATCCTAGGCATAAATAATAAGTTTGGCCTCTGCAATAAACCATGTTCTTGGCACTGCAATCTCATAATTTAATCTGAAATGCAAGCACAATTTGGCAACCAAGAAGTTCAGCTTCCTTTCTGAAAAGAAAATTTACCACGTTGGAGTCTAATGATATTTAACCTCCATGGTTGATAAATTCAAATTTTATGAATTTATTCCCTCCTTAATTGCCAAGAATATAAACTCGGTCCAAGAAAAATCTTTAGTTTTGCATATCAATTCATTGCACTCAACTCAGGAATACGGCCAACCTTAAATCTCTCTGATCAAAGACTATATGCAGCTTTAGGTGATTAGTATAGGGATGAATTTTGTTCGAGAAACTTGTACTTTGTATGATCTCAAAATTTTGACCTTCCAAGGTAATTTCCAATCTTCTAGTTATAATGCACAAATCTGGTTATCAAATGGGTTCGATCCCTAAAGAAGGGAAGCTTCACGGCCTCAACATTGAAGGTACTCGGCCCCTTTTGGGAATATTTTGGTATGGATTCCTCCGACCTACCAAAATTTGGAGAAAAAAAAAACACGCCATAAATCTCAGTGAGGATCACGCCCAAGGAAATTAGGGACTTCTTCCTACCAAATAAAATATTGACGACCAGAAATGTGATTGGGATTGGTCATATCAAATAGTGATGATAATATCTAGCAATGAGAGAACTCGTCTTCAATCACTGGAGAAACTCCTTGACTCCGGCACAATCAATTCGACGTCTGATGTTTCTGTTGAATAAACCTGAGATGTAAGAAAAAGTCTTCCTGGGAACCCATCCTCATGTGGCAACTAACTCGAACTGAACTGAGTAGAATGTAGTAGATATTTAACAAAACTAGTCATGGATGCATGGGTCCATAGGTCTCAAGGGTTCAACATGGCTCTGATACAAAGTGTAGGGACCAGTTAAATATATTATATATATATATATATATCTAATAAAACCAGAAGAGAAAAACATTGGGAATTCAAATTTATTCAGCTCTATCTAACACATTCCTGAATTTCATTTCCCTGAACATATCATAAAATTTACATATATGTAACTAAGGATATAAATAAATCATACAAAATAATATTGCAACACATATGTACTATTCACCAGAAGACAATACTCCACTTGATTTGTCGTTACTTGTATTCCCTTGTTGTCAATCACCTCCAAGAGTGAATGACGATGTACTTGATCCGAATGCGATGACCCACCAGTGAACCTCCCCACCTACTCCTTGGGTACTCTTCTTCCCAGTGAACCCCAGAGCTACAATGGGGTTGTACAATTGAGGGATGCAATAGCTGGTAGAGGAGAGCACTCCTTGGCTCAAGAGTGTCCCCTCTCTAAAATCCTCTACCTCACCAAACTCACTATAGTTTGGTAATCACTGCTCTAACATAGTCTCATCCATCCAACAATAGGGTTCCCCAAAAAGGTCCATTCTCCCATGGCTTTCCCCTTCTTTTATAGGAATCCTCATAGGTGACACTTGGCATGTCATGCATAATTAATTATTTTTATAATTCAATAGTTTGATTATTCACCCACCCATATGTCACTCTCTCATCAAGGGTCTCCAAAATTATTTACTTAAATTTTAATTTAAAAATAATATCTTCCTCACCTCAACAAGATTCCTATTTCTTCTCTTAGTTACCTCTTGATCCCCCTTTTTACTCCTTAATTTGTGTTCATTACTAAAGTTAATTAATGGGTCAAGATTTGATCCCCTATCTACTCACTAATTTAACTCAAGTTATTTCCTAGATGGATATTCTTATGTTGGTTATTGCCACATGGGGGTTCTCTACATTTCTCTAAAATTTAATTTATTAATCTTACCATCCTCTTCTCTTTATTAGGTTTAACTATTTTAGGATTAATCTTTATCCTTACACTTATGTCCCTCTTTCCCCTTTTACCTAATTAAACTACATAATCTACCTAATATTTTCCAACATGGGAAGGGTGGAATTTTTAAGGTAACCTATTTTATTTCTTTCTACGATCCTCTTAACCCAAGTTTTATTGTTTATTTAATTACCTCGGTTTCTAACATCATTTACCTTGATGTAAATTTACCAAGTTTTCATTTCTTGATTATATTTATCAATTAATTTATTTTTAATGATTCCAAGGGTGCCAAGTTTGGTCGTGCCCTTCAATAACTTCCGTTAAAGTTCCAAGGGTGCCACGCCTAATAGTTTATTTGTGATGCCAAGGGTGCCAAGTTAGTCGTGCCCTTCAAGAAATTCCCTTGAAGTTCCAAGGGTGCCACACCACTTGCCCTTCAAGCATTCAGTGACTACGAGGGGAAAGTATATGTGCAACGATATATACCACTATCAGCTCTTATGTTGCCTGATATAGTGAGACTAATGGTGTCGAGGATCAAGGAATCTACCTTGATGCGCGCCCCCCGGTAAAATCCTCATGAGCGACCCAACTTTGGGACCTTCTCCTATGACATCGTGATCTTCAAGGTGAAGGTGTTTCAACCTTTCCAGCCCAAGTCACAACGGGAGTGCTAGTGGGTGAGATCAGGGACACTATCCCACCCCTCCCATGTAGTTCCATCCACTTGTACAACCTCATCACCCATATGTGAGTCATTCGGCCAAGTAACTAATATGTTCCTGCAACCATTAACATATCATCGAAATATAGATAAACATATATAGCAAGTTTCAAAAATCGACTTAGAATTTCAAAGATAAAGTAATATAAATTTTCGTCAAACCAAGTGTCGTCAACTCGTCATGTGCGAGTGTCTTTGGTGGTTTCCTGCCATACTCAATAATAATCAGTAACACGGTTTCTCATTGTTAGTCATTGTCATAATAGCATCATTACCATCACCTGGTCATTCACATCATTGTTCATTGTGAACCAGAACTAATGCAAGTAGGTAACATAGGGGACATATCCATCATGGCTATCATCATCATAACATCAATGGAAGCATACATATCCATCAAAGCTATCAACATCATAACATAAAATAGATAACAAACATAACCATTTATGCCATAGTCATCATAATATCAATAGAGAACATGCATAACCATTAATGTTATCTTCAACATAATATCAATGGAGATCATACATAAACATCACAACCAATAATAATAGATTCATGTGTATGGATCCTCAACCTGAGGTCCTCAATTAATAAAGTGTGGGCCTTAGGGCTAAATAAATGTTAATCTCATATCACTATCAGTCAACTAGAGCGGGCCACTACACATCACTTTATGCAGATACCAGTCCTGGTAACGGAACCATTTGTTGGCTTAGTGGGTCCTAACCCAAGTTCAGAGTTAATTACGACAAACAAAACCCTACACTACACATCCTTTTGGCATCAACCCACACAGCGCACACTGAAGTCTCGCCCGAAGCAGTATGGGGGGATGCTGGAACCAAGGTTCTACATCCAGAGATTAGTGTGATGTCCTTTTATGCCCTAGATCTACCTTTGCACAGACCTCAAAGCCCTTAGGGCTTGGTACTGCAACTTCCTTCAAACAGCCCCAGACCTCTACGAAGGTCTACGATCGGCTTCTATGGACCCTTAACATATCAGTTATCTACTTACGCACATCATAAAATAGCCTCAAATCGGAATTCACACATATTTTCTTAAGTGCTTAATAAACATAACATAGGGTATTATAATCTTCGCATAACTACTTAACATGCATTTCGTTCAATTAAGGATATTTATCCAATAGCTTCGCGCATCAATACACTGTTAATTCATAAAGACATTATTTCAATCACAGCATATAGTGCAACATAATTAACAGTAGTAAACAGAGAAACACGTTAATTTTTCCAACTGTCTTCTTTATTGATCTTCTATATAAGGTTACAGACTCAAAACTTCCCTGCATACTCAGTCGCAGGGGTCCACGCACTCAGCTGCAAACACTACTCTAGGCCTCTGTGCACTCAGCTGCAAAGCCTTTTCCTCCTCTAAGACTTACTTCTCTACGTTATCCCTTTTGAGATTCCATCCCTTCATACCCATAGCCCTACCTTAGACTCCCTAAGACACACCTATTTATATCCTTTTACATGAAATCCCATGGTTCGCGGACCATGGGTGGACCTTAAAAACGACTCAACTTTACATAAACGAGGGTAAAAACCCTTTTTGACACCTAACTACCTACACGCTCCGCATCCACAATCCATGGAGACTTTACATCTTTTCGTCAAAATTTTCATCAAAACTTGGGTTTTTAACCCAAAATTGACCCAAGGGACCCCATCCCAACATAATGTAAGATTCAGATGAAGATCGGTGCATGAGTAAGCGCAATGGAAGGTAAGGCTATAGCAATCGGTTGGACTAGCTGGGTCCATCGTGGTAAATGGACGATAGCAGTATAGTTATGAGAAAGGTAACAAGAAAAGGTAAAGTAAATGGATTTGAGGTGTCATGTGCCTTAGCTATGTTGCAAACTATTGTTCTCAATGTTGTGCATGTGTTGCATGAATAAAGGAATTTCTCTTAACCTAGACCTTATGTTATCTGGTAATTATTTTATGAGCATGATTATGCTAATCTTTATATATGCATACATGTATGTATGTCATTTTCTGACAAGGTGATGATTTTTTTATGCTAACGATTATATATGTATGTATGTGTGTATCTATGTCACTGTCTGATAGGGATTTCTAGGGTTCATTCTTGTGAAGGAATAATTTCTTATGCAACTGAATGGCATTTAGAGGTTCGAGGTTCATGAGGAATCAAGTGGAAGAGTAGTCATGACAAACATATGAGGTCAATCTCATGTGAATATGAATTTATATGCTTGTATTATGCCTATGTTTATGTTATGACAGGTAACATTGAAGGATACACCAAGGGAATGAAAGTAGCATGGTCTGCGACGTGCTAAGACAAGCATGGATAAGACATAGGAAGCAAGATTCCTTGGTAAGGACAATGTGGTTTGGACATGTGGTACTATTGTTATGCATATGTTGTATGTGTTGTACGTGTTTCATCTATGATGTGTGCACTTATGGTGTTGTGTATACATATCATGTTTACATGTTATTTATGCAATGTTATGTATAGGATGGTACAAATAGGGTTGTGTGAATATTGCATATGGAGTGTTGTATACATATTGTATTGTCTTCATGACGTATATGTGGCGTGTGTGCATATGGTGCTCTATGCATGTTTGATATGCAGTGTTGTGTACAGATAATGTTATGTACATGTTGGGAATGCAATGTCATGTACAAGTGGTGTTGTGTGCATGTTGTACATGTGGTGCTATGTACATATGGTGTGGTGTGCATGATTGTACGAGTGGTGTTGTGTGCATGTGGCACTGTGTACTTATTGTACAAGTGGCACTGTGTGAAGGTGGTGTTGTGCACATGTCATGCATGTGGTACTATGTACATGTGGTGTCACGTACATGTCGTGCGTGTGGTACTGTGTACATCTCGTACTGTGTACACTTTTTCCAAGTGGTGTGGTGTACATGTGGTGTTGTGTACATGTTGTGTAGGTGGCGTCGTGTACATGTGATGATGTGCACACTTTGTGCAGGTGGTGCGGTGCACCGGTGGTTCTGTGTACATGTTGTACATACGGTATTGGTGCACGTGTGGTATTGTGTGCATGTCATACATGTTGTGTTGAGGGAATGTCGTATTATATATGTGCATCATGTAGTCATCGTATTGCGGCATGTGTACTTGTTGTGTGGTACTCTGTGTAGATACATGCATTGGCGGTATTTCACATCGGGTATCGATGGATGCATTGTGTTGTATACATTGGGTGTAGGTGTATGTGTTGTATGTCAGGTGTAGATGCATGTATTGAATGGTGTGGTATGTCGTGTGGTTGTTTGTGTGTGATGCACATTATGTGTGGTTGAGGAGAAGGCATTGGGTGTTTGTCGGGTGTAGCAACCGATCCAGAGTGCATACGGAATAAAGACAAAGGTAGAAGCTAAGGATTAATGAAAGGATAAGTATCAACATTTTATTTCAGTTTTATTATGCATGTGATTTACGACCATGATATATGATGATTATATGGGATCTATGATTTTGGTTTATGATGATTACATGTGATTTATGATTTTGATCTATGATGGTTGTGATTGAGCTAATCTAATGTGATATCTTTATATATGTTGATTTGGTCAAGTATGCTAGTTTGACTTCTTGTGATAGGAAGCGAAAAGGATTGCAAATGTACCTAATTGACAAGTTACCAATGAGGTATGATTTGAAGTTATTTCAATTTATTTTGAATCTAATGGAAGTTATGTGCTTGGTACAGAAAGCACGAAAATGCCTGGTTGGGTGGTTAAATTCAATTGCAAGAATTGCTAGCAACAACAAAAGAAATTGGAACATGCAGTAGCATGCTGGTAAATTATTCAGGAGCAGGGCCATTGTGGGACACTCATAACCAATAGTGTCCATTGATTGCCATGAGCATGTTATGACCGGTATGATGGTTTTAAAGCAGGGATATTCCTTGGTTGTTGTATCTTTCAATGCGAGGAAGCCTTGCTAAGGGATGGATTGCCCAGGATAGGGGTGCTAGTGGAACTTGGAAGGTGAGTGACTGCACGAAAGGGGTGACCACATTCCCGAGGGACATTGTAGCAGAGGAGGGAAGGTCGTGGATTGATTTGTTTTAGTCATAAGCATTTCCAGGTGGAATCAGGTGCACATTGGGAGTGTGCCTTGGAACAATGAGCTAGTAACTGTTTGCTGAAAGGACAAGTGGCGCGGGATTATAGCGTTAGACATTGGATGTAGATTTGAATTTCCAGTGGATTATGGACTTCCTGGGAAGGAATTGAATCTTGGTATTACTTTGAGGGTGCAGGTGTGAGCCTCTGGATTCCCTTGTTGATTGATACAGACATAGTATCCTTTATTTGTTGGTTACAAAAATGTGTATATGTGTATATCATTATAAATACCGTAATGAGCTATGTTATAAAGCTCCAATATGTGTATGGTTTTTATTTGGTAATGTTGTCAAGATGTTTTGCTCTTGATCAAGCCATTCATTGTAAATACTACAACAAGTTGTGTTATAAAGCTCCATGGGTAGTATGTTTTGTTTTCAGTAGTCATGTTGGTTATAGGTGTCGTTGAACACCGAGGATAGTGTTCCCTCAAGGGGGAGGGTTCTGTAACAGCCCCAGTGAAAATTCCATGTAAAAATATATAAATACCAAAAATGATGGGACACGTATTCCAAGCTGAATGGTGGGCAAGACGTCTTAGTGTGTGTTAATTTGGTTGTTTATGGCTAAGGAAATTGGCAAAGGCAATGGCCAAGGCTTTAAAGAGGCGTTGTGCTATAAAACAACCCCCCATTTCATAAAATTTTACTTTAGAAAACTATAATATGAAATGGGTCCCTTTTAGATTAAATTGGTATTAACCCATCACTCTTCTAAAGGTCCGAAAACAAAACAAAAAACATTATAAAACCTTTTTGAGTTGATAAATAATCGGTCTTAAAATAAAATGAATAATTCTTTATTATTGCGATAAAACGATCGCAAGATCGCATATCTCAATAACAAAGGATGCATAACCATGACCCATTGATTCTCCCCGATGCGAAAAACGCGAATAACCATCGGTTATCGAGAAAACAAACAATAAAAGGCCCCTCCCCTTGATCCGATGAGATATCGCAATCGGCAATCAGGGAATGCGATATGAAAATAACGAACTCTCCTCCTTAAAGCTCCTGATGCGAGTCAAGCAATATCGCTATCGGCGATCAGGGATTCCATAAAAACTCAAATAAGATTGCCCAAGGCTTCCTTCGATCACCGATTGTGATAAAGCCAAACACGACTTTCGAAAAGGATTGATATGACTTCGGCATATTATATTAATTATCATTAAAAGCCTTTTCTCTTCCTGATAGTGATTCGCTTGCATCCAACCGCCAAAAAATCAAATCCATGCTTGAACATTTATTCGGCAAATAAAGGATATAATGAGCATTTAAATGATTGACAGGTTTAAACGGCCAATTAATGGAGCAGTTATGCCTAAATCCCTTCAGAGATTGTATCCACGAGAGCCTTATGATAAATCTTCCATTATTCATTGATTAACACAATTCCTCCATACTTGGTTTTCGCCATCTATTCTCCACATTACGTTCATTTTCTCTGGTGCAGAGTTTTTTCGCAGTAGTGATTTCAGACCAAATGGGGAATAAATCT
The DNA here is from genome assembly GCA_000404065.3 of Pinus taeda. NCBI lineage: Eukaryota > Viridiplantae > Streptophyta > Pinopsida > Pinales > Pinaceae > Pinus > Pinus taeda. Next base: position 41,948 of record APFE030250812.1, on the reverse strand, counting down.
AAGAAATCTGGAACGACTTCAGCTTCTGCGGTAACAGGACAACATGCCACCGATCTAGGACCAAGCAAAAAGGGATTAATCTCAGATACCACATGTCTCGGCCTCGGCAGTACTACTTGGCAGAATATTTACAACCTGGTTGAAGCCGAGGAACCTCAACAAACATCGGTACGAGCTACAGCAGGCTCAAGCCGGAAATCTGATGCTACTTTAAAAGATTTGGCTGATTCCTACCTACACAGGGTAGCGGCTCGAGAGAAAATTCTTCCATATATGGATGTGGTGAGATGGGCAATTGAAGAAATTCCAATTACAGACAGAGCATTCTGCACTATTGATGGGAGAATATTCGATTCATTTCAGCTCAATGATTTGAGACAAATGTACCATTTGCCCGAACCAGAGAAGAAGTATAATAAAGCATTTCTGGAGAAGTTTCAAGATGAGAATGAAACTGAGTCGGAGCCTATACAAAAATGGAGACAGAACCCGGCGAAACACAAACATGAGTCTTCGGGTGTCAACTCCTTATGCTCTCCTTATTGTTATGTTGGTGTCATGATGTGTCGAATGTGGGGATTGCATGATTCTTCAAAATTTTCCATAGAGATGGTACCTTTGATGGAAGCAGCATGTAATAGTGAAATCATGGATTGGGGGACTATATTATCGGATAAGTTGGCTACAGCTATTCTTGAATTCAGAAACAAATCCCGTGTTACTAATAGGTTCATCCCTCCATTTTACTTTAGTGCCTATATTTTAGACACCCTCTGTTTTAATTCCGAGTTTCCTGTCTTAGGGTGGAGATGGACTCCACAGGACCCTACGCCTATTCATATCTACCACCAGAAATTATGGAAAGCTCATTATAAACACCACTTATATCAAGCCTGCAATGGATTCATGCTACCCATTTACTATGCAATTTTTGATAGACCTGCCCCTAAGATCTCCTCTCAGGCCAAGATTGACTTGACAGCCTTAGGAACCTGGTTTGGAGAAGAAAAATTCACTTATGTAAAAGTTTTCGGTAGTCAGGCCAGGCCTCATATCCTCCCCTTGTATATACCAGAAAAACTATTAGCTCGAGAGATAGCATATCAACGTACAACCGCATCAGCTATAAAGCCTCTCAGAAATTCAAAGAAGCAATTTTGGCCTCCTTTTCCTCTAAGGTGTGGCGTCTATACTCTGCATGATTATAAACATGCAGAGAAAGAGGCGGAAAATATTAACATCCTAAGTCTCGCCACTCTGCCTAATAGACGTTTCGACCCAAATAAAGTCGTCTATAATGTTCTAGACCAGGCCAAACTCACTAAATTTGAACATAAGGAAGATGAGTTTGATGACCTGTTCTCCTCAGCCGAGTCAATATTTCAGGTGCAACAGCTAGCTAGAATGAGATACCATGATCACGGGTTAGTAGAATTTAATAGACTTAGAGAGCAGAGGTTGCAAACTTTGCCTCTAGATTTGTTAGCCACTACCCCAATGATACAATCAAGCGAGTCTGAGTAGCAGCTTACCAACGAACCTCCTACTACATCCGAAATCTTTGAAGAAGTCCAAAGAAGAGAGCAGGAGGAACTCTGGAGGTTAGAACAGGAAGAGGCAAAGAGGAAAGAACAAGAGGAAACATAGAGGAAAGACGGAGAGGAAGCAGAAAAGAAAGAACAGGAGAGAATACGGGAGGAGGAACAGAAAAAGCAGCAGGAGTAGGGCAGCAAGGAGGTGAGTGTCGACACTCAAATTGACCCAAGATTGCTCTAGGAATGGAAACAATTTAATACAATTATAAGCAATCTTGAGAGCTCAATGGATGCTGATACATCCAAAGTGGCCGATACACAGGATACAACACCAAAGGAGGTTCCAAGCAAAGGAACCAGCGGCCTACCCCCGACTACAGTAGTAGAAATAATTCCCAAGGATCCTTTGGATCAAATTATTTTGCAGGTGGAGGACATTCCTCCACTGGATGTTTTCTATAGCCCAAAACACAGGGTTGTAATAAAGCGACGGCGGAAAAGGAGAAGGATTGATCAACCTTCTCTGTTCCCTGAACAAACAGTAACAACCAATGTGGTGTGGAAGGAAGAATTCGACCCCTCTGATGACCTGACAAAGTTATCCCAATATGCTGGTGCCTATTCGGCAGCCACCATGGATAAGGCATCAGAGGTAAGCAATTTGTTGAAAGAAAAGGATCAAGTGATCTCTTCACTACAAGCACAACTATCGGAGGAACAACAGAAGACAGAACAACTACAACAACAACTGTCCACGCAGCAACAGTTAAATAACCAACTCAACAAACAGTTGCATGAAGAAAAACAGAGGGCCGATTCGGGAGCGATTCAGAGACATAAATAATTATCGGAGGCATTATCAAAGTTGAAGACAATGAATGAACAGATGGTAAAGACAAAAGATGAGCAAATTGCTCAATTATCAGTTCAAGTAGAGAAGTTCAAGAGTCTTCCCCAGCCTGCCGAATTCATAGCAGAGGCAATACAGATTAATAAGGTATTAATAACACAAATAAGATTGTTGTGTCATGAAATTGCCCAAGTTGAACCTCTGTGCGACATAACAACATCTATAATAGACAAATCAGTTGATGCCAGGCAGGGTTTAGAGCAAGCCGATGACACTTTAACAGATTTTCTTACTTGGCAGGACTCTAATGAGGGACAGGTGGCAAACTTGCCCAAAATTTTAGAATCCCATAAAGAAATCCTATTCATGGAGTGGCAGTCCCAATTAATGAAAGCAGAGAGAGCGGTTTCTAGATGCAAGTTATCTACAAGCAATTTAATTGAGTTGATCAACAATACTCTCTATTTATCTAACATGATTTCTCAATGTACACCAGGTAAATTATTATCAGCCAAGACATTGGAGCAGTCATGTCACCAAGGTCTAGAAAATAATGGGAGATTGATCTAAGGAATTAAAAGTTTAACTTGGGACACCTATTGGTTGTTCCTAGTAAAACCATACAGCCAGAGAGCCGCCCTCAAATTCCTAATGGATGCAATCGGGTGTATCATTCCTGATATACATGATGCCACATATGCTGCTCAAATCAATTCTCGTCTCAGCCGTCCTCAAGAACTGGAACCAATACTGGAAATGTGCCAAATCAGGACAAAAGGAAAACAGCCAGAATGATGAATCATTGCTTCCGATTACCAGATCACTATGGAAGAGATATTCAAGATCGGATTATACCAATTTAGTAGCATTTTAATTTTGTAGTTTGTTAGCTTAGTTTAGTATTTATAGACCCTTTCATGTATTTAGAAAGGGTCGTAAGTTTTTGTATATGACTTAAGCATGAAGCTGCATTACTGTACTTTAGGCATATTCTTTTATGAAAACTGGACCAATCTTTCCAAATTTTGATAATGAAGCTTTTATGTGGATGTGCACTACTGCCTTTATTTAAAAGTATTTCTGAGTCAAAAGAAGGAATTCAAATTGCAATTGACGTTGGGAATGATTTGCAGCTCATATGGTACTATTATCTATGTCTGAGTTTATTCCTTTTATGTGAATTGTTGTTTGGTCATTCTTGCTATTATTGAATATGTGAATGTGTTTTAACAGTAGACTTTATACTTTCCACTATTGGATGTTTACAGTTTGCTATTCTTTTAATCATGCATGTATCAATAATATAAAAGAGAAGTGTAACAATGTTTTATCAATTACTTCGTTCAACTATTTGAATGAAGTAATTATCATTTAAATGAATGTCTTTGTTTATTGAATAGTGTCATCCATATGCCTATCAGCGAACACAGATCACTAAACGTTGCACTTAAGAATAGAAGCTTCCCGGGATAAAATAGTCATTTACGTTTTCGCTCATAGAATAAGTCCTCCATTTATTATCACTTATTAGAAAACCAATCATTCATCCACCCCCTTTTATTCATTACTGGGAAACTGATCCCATTATATCCAGTCGGAGTCACCATCCCAAACGGAAAAGGAGCTGTATTAAGGTCCAGACCGGGTGGTTATCCCCCGATGTTGATGTAACGATTTTCCGGCCATCAACATCTTTGGCGCTAGAAGGAGGGCCATTAACTATGAATGGCTAGTAAATCAAAACCTACAGACCATTCATAGAGTAAATCGCCCTCCACCTCTCCTCGGACCTCTCGTTTTCACTCTGAAATACTAGTGTCGAGACGAGAAGAAGAGGGATCAACTACCACTGCTCAACCCCATCATACTTTAGAACGTTTAAGTCCGGAGTCCCCTGAAGTTATGTCTATCATCCAGAAACTTCAAGGCTTCTCCATTTCACCTCAGAGATCTGAAGTATCTCAAGGCAGTAAGACTTCACAATTCCTCCTACCTCATCCTCTCACCAGACTTCAAAGTGAAAAACTCGACATTGAACCACCTGAGTTGCCTTTACCCCAAAGGAAAAGGGTTAAAAAGAACACTGAAGGTTCTGGTAGTGAGACCTTTTCTCCATCATCTTCCATCTCATCATCTCCAGTGCGAAGTCAAACACCCACTTCCCCATTACATATTATTGTTCACCAGGGGTCTTCACCTTCAATATCACAATCTTTTCAGTCTTCATTTCTACCTCCTCCCCAAACACCTGGAACACCACAGGCAATCGTTGGTACTCCCAAGATGGCTCAGAATCCATGGAACAGTCCTGGTGCAGTCACTATGCCTGCACCATTACATCCATTACCTGATTATCCTTAGAAATGGTTACCAAAGTTTAATCCAGATGCTGGAACATTAGCTGAGGAACACATAAATAATTTCATGTTGTCAGTTAATCTGAAGGGAGTAACAGAAGAAGATGTTGTAGTTAGACTTTTCCCCTACACGTTGCAAGGATCAGCTGGGTCTTGGTATTTTTCCTTGCCCTCTGGATCCATTACCAGTTGGAATACTTTTCAGGAGCAGTTTCTTACCAAATATGGCGATGATAGATCCTTGGCCACACTCATTAATGACCTTTCAAATCTAAGGATTGAGTCTAGAGAACTAATTAAGGAGTTTAACTCCTGATTTAATAAACTCTTGAATAAAATCCCTACCGATTCCAAGCCAAGCGAACAAATTAGAAGCGAGTGGCACATTACAGCCTTACCTTCAAACATAGCCATTTTTGTAGATAGGGATGGAAAAACTACATTGGCCAAAAACATGAAAGAAGCCCTTGCTGTCGAAAAACATATAATCGCTTTGGAAAAGAAAATTGCTCTTGAAGACAGGAAATCCAAAAAAGTGTCTTTCAAGGATGATTCAAAGAAGAAAATCACCAAAGATCCATATGATATGGAGGGTCTTCAAAAGGTTCTCAAAACAATGTCAAATGAAATGGTTGAAATTAAAAAGCAAGTAGCAGAAACTTCAACAAAGAAACCATATAGGAATTTTAAGAAACCTGAGTCAAAACCTCCAAATGTTATATCTAATGCAGATTCAGATCCTGAGGAAGAAGAAGAAGAAGAAACAATTGCACCATCCGATGAATTCGAGGAAGAGGAAGTCGTTGAATGCCATGGAATGTGGGACTTCATATTTCCTAACTCCGATACCAAAACTGAACAAGAAGCTTTTCCTGTGACTACTAGGAGCAAAAGTGCCCCTGAACCTGTCCAGGCAAGTTCAAAGAAAAGGAGTGCAGGTACTAATACTACAAAGGAAAAGGTACCCACAAGGAAGCCAGCTGCAACAATGCCTCAAAGCCAGCCATCATCCTCAAATATACCTTCATCATCAAAGACGTTGGTAGTATCGGATTCAATGGATTACAATATTGTTGATGATATAAAAAAGACTAAGGCAAACATCACCATGTTTGAACTCAGCAAATTAAAACATCAACAGAAATTATTTCTTAAAGAACTTAATGCAGTTCCTTCTTCGCCTCTTCCTAGTGCTAAAGCTGCAAATGATTCAGGACAACCACCTTCTGGTAGAGTTGAGGCTACTGATATGATTCTAATCAGAGACAGATCAAATTCCCATACCCCTCCTTTCCTCTTAATCTATGAAATCTACAATCGAAATCTACATAACTGCTTGATTGACTCCGGGGCATCATCCAATATAATGCCAGCTTCAGTTTGTTCAAAACTGAACATAGAACCCCAAAAGTCTTCAATTCACATTGTGCAGTTAGATAGAACCAAAGTTTAGGTCTTAGGGGAAATAAACTCTGTTACTATCAGGTTATTGGCTGATCCACGAGTGGTTCAAAGAATTGATATCTTAATCGCTGATATACCTGAGTTTTATGGTTTAATCTTGAGCAGGGATTGATCTGAGAAGCTCCATGGGTATATTTCTACCGATTGGTCTCATATGTGGTTGCCCTACAAGGGAAAGACAAATTAAATAAAAATCAATCGGGAGAAGCACATGACCCATACTATCACAGAGTTCAAACAAGAGAATCAACCAATTGCATTTAACAATAACATTTTGGGAAACTATTCTTCTGAATCATTCTTTGGCAGTTATATTGCCCAACCATCTCCTTTCTCGGTAAACAATTTCACATCACAAATCGAAAATTTTTCACAAACTGACAGATCAAGATGTGTTAATGTTACTGAGAATTCTGTAAATAAAATTGTTGATAATTCTTTATTTTGGTCTTTATATTTTGACGGTTCAAAATCTAGCGAAGGATCAGGAGTAGGGTGTATTTTAGTCAGCCCTGAGGGAGAAAAAATAATGCTTTCTTGTAGATTAGAATTTGGATGCACGAATAATACAGCTGAGTATGAGGCCTTGGTGCAAGGATTATATAAATCTATTGGCCTAAAAGTTCAATATTTAAAAGTGTTTGGCGATTCAGAGATTGTCATAAAACAAGTTCGAAATACAATTCATTGTCTCTCTAATCACCTCAAACACTATCAGTCTTTAGTCTAGGAACTTATATCTCATTTCTTAGCATTCAATATTTCACCTATTCCCAGATCCCAGAATGCAACAGCTGACTTGTTGGCCAATGTTGCTTCTAAACTCCTGCCTTCTGAAGATTATAGCCCTGATAGATTTTCAGTAGAGTTTATCTTTAGGCCATCAATTCCTGACAATGTCACCAATTGGCGAGTGTTCAACCACGATGAAGACATCCTACATTTCTTAACTTACGACAAATCCTACAATGATCAAATCATTGATGAAAGTGATCATGATCTTCAGATGAAAGAAAAGCATGAGGAAAACTCAATACCAAGACCTGTGGTTAAACTTGAAGATCTCTACAACATTAAAGACAGGTTTAAACAGGTAACCAATTCAAAACTCCAAAGTTCTACCTTAAGATTTGAATTGATAAATCTCGGTACTGAGCAGAACCCTCAAAATATCAATTTAGGATTAGGACTTTCTGAAGAAGAAAGGAAAACATTTATTAGATTATTAATAAAAAATAAACATGTCTTCGCTTGGAAGTATGATGATTTAAAAACATATGATACATGAATCATCCAACATACCATTCCAATTCTTTCTGGACAAAAACCGGTTCAACAAAAATTGAGGAAAATACATCCAAACTTAGACAGCCAGATAAAATCAGAACTCAATAAACTCTTGAAAGAAAAGATTATTTTTCCTGTTCGACACTCAAACTGGGTCTCCAATATGGTGCCTGTTACGAAGAAAAATGGTGACATCAGGATTTGTATAGATTTTAGAAATCTGAACAAGGCAAGTCAAAAAGATAATTTCCCATTACCTACCATGGAGCAAATATTCCATTCAGTAGCAGGTTCTGAGCTAATGTCCTTTCTAGACGGTTTTTCAGGATACAACCAAATTCTGGTCCATCCTGATGACGGACTTAAAACTACTTTCAGAACAAAATGGGGAACTTACGCATATCAGAAAATGCCTTTTGGACTTATTAACGCAGGAGCTACATTCCAAAGAGCAATGGATATAGCCTTCAAAGGATTGATCAACAAAACAATAGTCGTCTATTTAGATGATATTACTGTATTTTCTAAAAAGAGATCCAACTATTTACATGATTTGAATCAAATCTTTGAACACTGTAGAAGGTATGGTATTTCACTTAATCCCAAAAAATCCTTCTTTGCTCTAAATCAAGGAAAGCTCTTAGGCTTTATCATTTCCAAAGATGGTATTTATATTGATCCCGACAGGATTAAAGAAATTTTTGAAATCCCATTTCCTCATAACAAAAAATCCACGCAGTCATTTTTAGGTCAGATCAACTTTGTCAAAAGATTTGTTCCCGATTTTTCTCATATCATTTTACCATTACAAACCATGATTAAGAAAAATTCAGTGTTTAGATGGGGGTTTGTGAAAAAAGAAGCATTTGATTTAATCAAACAATCAATAATCAATGCTCCTGCTTTAAACACTCCTAATTTTTCTAATCATTTCACATTGTACACTATTGCATCCGATGCATCTTATGCAGCGGTACTCACTCAGATTAATGATCACGACTTGGAAGCATCGATTTCATTCTTTAGCTCAAATTTTCAGGGTGCAGAACTAAATTACTCCGAAGTTGAAAAACAAACCTTTGCTGTTTATAAAGCCATTAAACACTACAGGCCCTTCCTTCTAAAAGCCCATACAAAAGTAATAGTTCCTTTTTCTGCAGTAAGGCAATTACTGATCCAAAGGGAATTAGGTGAAAAAAGGGCAAATTGGGTTACAAAACTTCAAGAATATGACTTGAAAATCAAGCTAGCAAAGATTGTTAGAGGCCAAGGTTTTTGCAGGTTATTAGCAGGAGCATCCAACATTCCAGAATCAGGTGATACAGATCATATTGAGGAAATCAACCAGATAAGTATTATCGGTTCTGAATCTCAATATGCGGATTTAATCTTTTATTTGAAAAATGGGCATGCACCTCCTAATATTTCTTATAAAAACAAACGGGCTATTAGATTAAAGTAAAAAAACTTCGTTATCATTGATGATGTGCTTTTTAGGCAAAACTACGATTCAGTTTTATTAAGATGCCTAGAGAAACCCGAAGCACAAAAGGTTTTGCAGGAGCTACACGATGGACCAGCTGGAGGACATTTTGGAGTTGACACAACAGCTCATAAAATCATCCATGCTGGATATTACTGGCCCACCTTATTCAGAGATACCCATGAGTATGTAAGGAAATGCCGAAGTTGTCAATTCTCCAGTGGAAGACAAAGGAAACCAACTTTTCCTTTGCAACCAGTCAATATCGATCAACCTTTTGAACAATGGGGACTAGACATCATTGGAGAGATAACTCCACAATCCTCCAAACAAAATAAGTATATCCTTACTGCTACTGATTACTTTACCGAGTGGGTTGAAGCAATTCCATTAAAGACAACAAACTCTGAAGGAATTATAGAATTCATAGACCAGTTCATCATTACCAGGTTTGGTGTCCCAAATGCTCTTGTTTTTGATAATGCATCTTA
>APFE030250799.1:0-20891 GCA_000404065.3 Pinus taeda | reverse complement strand
AATTCAGGTCCACAATCAAACCTCAGAAAACACCTCTACCATAGCCAGCACCAGAATTCATATACATACGCACAGTTAAAACAAATCCTTAATGAGACCACGCGCTCCGGGATTAACACACAGTATTTAACTTGACAGCAATATGCACACACCAATGCCCGTACCACCTTTCCATGCGCATGTCACTGCTCCTTAGATTCTAAACTGGAAAATACACTGCTCCAAGGTTGAATACACGGTCATATATATATATATATTTCATATGCGCACAGCTAAACAATTAATACGCGCTCCTACAAACAATTAATCGATGCTCCTTATCGTTCCACGCACACAGACAGCATTTAAAACCCCGGCCACGATCATGTGATATACAAGACATAATTCATGTAATACATACATAATGGTGCGCCTACAGGTTTAATATGCAAGCATAGTCCTCTGCCTTCAACCCAAGCCTGAAACCATTTATGAAGACAACTTCCGAAGGCACTATTCTGATCTTTCACATTTAAAACCAGAGACAACGAAACAACCAACTCGAGCTGAATCGGGTGTTAATTCCTCAACATCCAAGTCTCTATACTGTGTCGTTTGATAAGGTAGCTCAACGCAAGCCAACAACCCTTGTCACAGTCAACAAAACGCCAGCCAACAAGCGTTGTCACAATCGAATCAGTCGTTCAAAAATACAGTGCCATGAAAGGACATCATGCTCGGCAATGGCAAGTGTTAATAAACGGGAATACGAGCTTGAAATTCAAAGCTCTAAAATCTTATTATCATATTTTAGAAAAATATTCACATTTGCAATACAAGGCTGATGAAATAATTGGCCTCGGTGGCTTAAAGTCCCAATCAATCTGTCCATAAAAACAATCAACGTTCTACCAGTTCACAATTGAACCACGATTGTATAAAATTACATTAATTCTCCGCCCACACACACAGAACGCACAATAATAATTCAAGGCGCTGTTGTTTTCCTTTTATTTTGGAACTGGACTTATATCCATTCTTTAAATATATATATATATATATAATATATTATATATATATATATATTGACCAGAAATAACTATAGCTTTCCCAAGCAATCACCACGAATATATATATACAATCTGAAATCAAAACAACAACTTACAACTTGTGTTGGCCAGATAAGTAGAATTTGATGGCCCTTTACAAACTGCCTGAAGCTCCCAACCAGAAGAGCTCTCACACTCTATCTCTCTGATCCTCAATGCCTCAGCATTCCTAATTTATAAAAACTAAGCATGATCTAGAATCTCCCAACTAAAAGCTCTAAGTGTCTACATGCAATGCATACACAGGTAAAAAAGCATCTAGAGGCTTTTCCCATCTTTTTCCCTGTTCTAAAATAGAAAAGCCTTCCTTATCCCCATCTATTGCTTTTATGCCTAAAACACTCCTTATTAAAATTAAAAATAACAAAATATTTAAAATAATCACACCCCCCTTTTTATTCCATATTTACAAATGAAGAACGTCTTGATGCTCCTGCATCACATAAGTCACCATAAGGAAAAAATATGTGACCAACTCTATGAAATAGGAGTAAATTTAATTGTCGACATCGAAAGTCCAATATCTAGGAATTCTTCCTTTGTGATCACTGAACCTTCATTATATCTTGGATATGTGTAAGTGGGCTACATGATAATAAGGATGTGTATCAAATATGATATCAAACTATTGTTAAGAAAATGTTATCACTTTGGGTAACAGAGAAAACAATTATGTGACAATACATAAAATAAATAAATACCATATATACGTAAATAAATGCAAGAATTAATATATGTAAATAGGGAGAATAGAACCATAAGACAAAAAAAATATATGGTTTATACGTTAACCAATTATTATACTATTCTTTATATGATAATATTAAAGCCATTCTGAAAAAATAATATATATATATATATAATATATATATATATATATGAATATTTAACTTACCTAGTAGACTGTTGAGTTAAAATATCATTTCCTAATAACCTAATCTTTGTTACTCCGGGTTATTATTCCTCCCTAGAGTTTGCGGGTGAATCCACAACTGAGTCATTTTGTTAGGAAAACTATTTTATGGAGTCGGAAATAATTTGTCTTTTGCCCTCAATTAATCAAATGAATCAATAAAATTAAGGGAAATAGGTAGGGGATACAGGGTTTGTAGTGGTCCCTTAGTTGGCTCGTCTTTGGCCCTCAATTAGAGGAATCAATAAAATTAGGGGATACAGGGTCACAGGAGGTCCGTTTAGTCCCTTAGGTTTCCCCTTCATTTAAAGGTATCAAATAGGAGACATGCTGGTGGCCATGGACACGAAGGCTTCCAAGAAGGAGTGGCTCCATAAAGGTGTTCTTGGAGCTGCAATCCCATTCTTCGGCACTGATGAAATTCACTCTCCAATGGAAGGAGCTCAAAGACCACTTCAACAAACCAGAGAATCTCATACGAAAACACTTGAAAGAGCTCATACAAAAACACTTCGAACAACTCCGAATAAAAGGGAATGGAGATGAAAAGGAGAAAAAAAATTGTCGTTGAAAAGTGCACTGGCAACCCTAATGTGATCGCAGAGAAAACTTTTGCCACAGAAAGGAGCACTGGAAACCCTAATGAGACCTCGGAGGAAGAACACATTGTAGAGAGGAGCGCTGGCAACCCTAATTTGACCTCAGAAAATGGACGGTGAGGGTCTGAACAATTTCTTCGTCGATTCCCGTGGTGACACGAAGACAATCTGTAACAAAGTCCTCATGGCTCTAAGATAAGCAGTGAACCTAGAGAAGATGATTCTATAGGCCCTAGGGTGTGTTTATGTGGATGATTACTACCAAAAAATTATATACATACACTCGGGAGCTAAGACACGCCTCTCATTTTCTCTTGAACTCCCTAATTCATTTTTTTTTTCATCAGTCAAGTTGTCATCGAAGACAGAAAAATACTGAGAATATAGCTAGTACATGGAAATCTAAACTCAAACTTGAGGTTGAATCGTGGATAAGTATCGTCGAGGCATGTGCACTCCTGCAACTCTTGGCTTCTTACGAAATTTCAAAGGAATTTAAGGATGACGACCTTTGTGACCTAGTCTTTCACATTTCCTGTCACCTGGAGTTTTTGGAGCTCTTCCATGCACTTCAAATCAGTCACTAGATACGTTTTCTATCACCTAGAGTTTTTTGAGTTCTGCCCTACACTTCAAATTGGTCACGAGATACTAGGTTGGTGAGCATTTTTTTTTATTTCAATCGACCTCTAGTGTTAGTTTAGTTTTTGTATTTAGGAAAAAAATTCTTTAGGTTCCATTGTCGTTTCTTGTTGTATATAATTATTAAATTCACTATTTTCTGGGATTTCATATGTTTTTCCCATTTTTATTTTTCTACTAGTTTCTTTGAGTCATTATTTGTGCTAACAGAAATATGATATTTTTCTTGCACGAAGGCCTCTCACTTTCTAGCATATTTTTAGATATTGCACCTTCTCAAATGTGTTAATTTTGTCTTCTAGCCAAATTGACACAGCGAGTCTTTCAGGACCTCCCTTCCCAGACACACAGGGACACATCTGAATTTTTATGATTCTACTGATAGGCCCGCCCATCTACGCCCTTCCGTACAACCATTTTAGATCCCCACACCCCCATATGCAATCTTTTCTGCGACTTTCATTTTCCGAGAGGTATGTAAATAGATTTTCTTGCAAATCTCAATTTTCCTTTGATTGATAATAATTCAAACCATCATTTTTCATTAGGTTGACGATAATATCTAATCATCTATGTTTGAGCTTTTTCATTCTGGCACAGGGAAGCTTGGCATCTTGATCTATGAATCGTATCAGTCTGTTCATGTCAACTACCAATTATCGGATTGACATATCTACAAGTAATGGTACCATATTAGGGATTAATTGTATTGATTTTGGTCCAATTTTTATCTTGATTGATTGCAGTAACTACTATTTTCATATTGCCCATATTGTTAGTTTGGCTATAGAATGAACTTTATGTGCAAGATTGTTATCTGACCTCTTTATTTTAAATTCCTCAAAATTACATCTGAAGGGTTTCTCCTGAATTTCATGATCGAGGGAATTAATTGGACCAACCTGCATGACAGGTGAGAAAGAATTATGATTTGTCTTACTAGAGCCTTCAAATGAGTATGTGCATATATAACAATTTCATGCCAATAACTGGGATACTCAGGAGAGATAATATTGAGGTTCTTGGATGTATTTCTCAATTAGATACCTAGCATTACACTAAAATAGAAAGAAAATTTATGTGTGGGAACATAAAATCTCCACAATATTGCCTGCATGACAAGTGCCAAAGAGATTGTCTACATTTTAGAATCTCTTTGATAATGTCTTGTAGCATAAAGGGTAAACAAGGGACCTGCCACAATATCAATAAGCTGCAACTATAGAGAACACATAGATAATGACTGCATGCCAAATAGGGTCCAAATGGCATCAAGGATCTTTTGTTTTCAAGATATGGTTGGAAAAATGCTTTATAGATATAGATCCTATTATAGGAGAAAACGTAAATTCTTCGTGCATAGGAAAGAACAAATTCAACTATGCATTCACTACATGCATCTCCCTCTATGGTTTTGGTGGGGAGTTTTTTATTTGAGTTAGAGCATTTTGTAAGAGCTCTTTCTTGATAGGTATTATTAATTGGAAATTTAAAATAAGAGAGATTCTTGCCATCACAAGGGAGCTTAAATCCAAGTATCCAAGAATTGGATGCATGTAGGAGTTAAATTATACGGATATAGTAATTTTATTTGGAACATGGGGTAAGGCTGAAAAGAATGACCAATTTCAAGGATCCCAATTTCATAAATGTGTTCCTATGATATCCAGGGGTGTAGAGTTCCCATGGAGACTTCTAGGGATGTGATTTCTAAAATGCTACTTGAAGAGTCCATGAATCTTGGAGGGCCCCCACTGTAACAGTTGAAAAATACACTAACTACTCTTGATATCATCTATTTTGAATGCAAAACTCACAACTCCAAAGGCTAAGGTTACCCAGTCATAGTTCACTTGTCCCTAGTATAATTGCCATACATGTTCACAAAATGACCATATTTTCCACGAGATTACTTTTAAAAAAATAGTTTTGTGACTTAAATAACGATGTATGTTGCGTTTGAGATTATGTGAAGCACTCATTTTTATGAATATATTAGTTGTTTATGCTGTGCAACATGTGATCAGTTGGAGGGCTCACACGTAGCCATATTTTGCCTCTTCATAGTTGAAAAAGGCTATATATGTTGACATCGAAAGAATAAAATAAATTAGGAATTTCTGCTAATGCAAGGATGAAAAATACGCTTGATTGTGTTTTATATTATGTTGCAAGGGTTATAGTTCTTATTTACTGTGCATTTCATAAAATTTGATAGTTAGATCTCTTTCAACTGAAGCAACCAGGGTCTGTGGGCGTGGGTACAAGATTGCTATTTTTGGAATCCTTATGAGTGGAGGTGCAGGATGTTGCATCAAACAACTAAAATATTCTCTTTCTTTTCCCTGGCAGAATGACCTCCACAGTTTATTTTGTCTAAACCCCTGGACAATAGTAGATAACCTGGCGGTTGCCACTGAGGGAGGAATACACTTGTACCTATCAATCGGAATGATAATATTTTCCATTGGTGTACTTAACTTATATTGACTTAAATAGGAATTGGTTTGAAATTTGTGGTTATGTATAACACTCCTTTTATGAATATATGAGTTGCTTATGCTATCCAAAATGTGACTAAGTGGAGGATTCAAAAACATCCATATTTTGTCTCGATTATTGAAATATTTTGTCTCGATTATTGAAAAATGCTATATCTATTGATATCTAAAGAATAAAAGAAATTAGGTATTTCTATTGATGCAAGCATGAAACAGATTCTTGATTGTATTTCATATTAAACTATGTTTGAAGTGTTCTAATTATTCTTCACTGTGCATTTTAAAAAAATTGGTAGTTATATTTGTTTCAATTAGACCAACCAGGGTCCTCCTTGAAGGAGGATTTCATGAGATTCTTCTCTGCAAACTATAAAGATGACATAGCCATGATGATCCATTCAGAACTAGAAAATATTATTAAAAAAAAAAGTTGCACATTACCAATGCCCTTCCAAGTACACAAGCAAACTCTGTTATAAGAACCTGATATTCTCTGTTACAAGACATTTGAGTCCATTATTCTATTGGGACGCCATGGCTTCACTGTCATGGATATGAGAATCAGAGTGAAAGGAGGGAACACTTGCAGATCTAAGCCATTAGGCAGAGAATTGCTGTGGCATGGATATGAGAATCAGAGTGAAAGGAGGGTACACTTGCATATTTGCGCCATAACACAAAGAATTGTGAAGGCCCTAGTTTCCTTCTACTAGAAGTACGTGGACGAGCAGTTGAATAAATATATAAAGGATATCCTCATCAGGTATGATAGGACTCTGTGGGTGGCTGATCCAGGGCGCTGTGAGCCCAAGAAGTTTAGAGGTCGTTGTTCTCATGCTCCTTTCTAGAACTCCTGCGGTTGAAGTCCTACATGTCATGGTATTTTTGTTAGGTTTGTTCAGGTAGTTTTTATATTATGGAGTTCAACTTGATTATTTTCATTTAAGACCATCATAAAGTTCAGGGTTTTAGTATATTTCATGTTTGTTGTAATTTTTGCAAGCATACCAGGTTTTGAGCTGACGTGAGCCGAAATAAATGCTTAGTTTTGTTTGAAAAAATATTGATGCCATTTTCATGACTTAGAAAGGGAGTTGTGGATCTCAAATAAAAGGGGCAGATAGATGGGTTCCAGGCATAGGGGTATGTCGATTATCAATAGAGAAAAATAGAAGGAAAAATTATGACCTAATGTTGTAACCATGTACCCAGAGTGTTTTACTCAAAAAAATGCCTATGCTAGTGAAAATATCACTATATGTATCCCGAGAAGAGGGGTAACTAGTCCCATAAGCATTCATGATCTTGTTGTAGACTTCAATACGAACCACCAATGTTAAAACTATGAAACTTTTTTGACATCCTTTGTACTCTCCACTTCTTTGATCCTACCACTAAAATTGTATTTCTTTACTGTGTGTTGATCATCCTGAAACTATGTCACAAAGAATGTACATGAATCATTTGATTTTATTTTCAGGGGCATGCTCATGAGCTTAAAATTTAAATAAATGTGTATAATTTAAATTTTGAAGCAACAAACAATTTTACCTTATAATGTTGTTGGTTATAAACATTTATTTTATGTTTATTTATGGAATTTACTTAAAATATTGTTTCTTAGGATTGTTTGAATAGTGATTTTGTAGAAAATAAAATTTAATAAGAATTTTGAGAGGCTTATGCTTAAATTTTCATTCCTTATTTCCCATCATAACATTGACTATTATGGTTATAGAGGAAGTCAGTTTGTTTGTTTCTTTTGATATATTGGCTCTATACCAGAAGTTGCATCCAAATTGTACATTCTATTTAGTTCTAGCAAGATTAGTTATATACCATTATGTATAAAAATGTACATGTACACATGGTGTTCCCTTGGAAGTAAATTACAAACGTTGAAGTTGGTTTAACATATCTTGTTTTGCTTGTTACATTATAGACATCATAGCCTATAGAATGTATCTTAACAAGCACTGGTTAGATGTAATAGACCATGAAAGATCACTTAGAAACCTAAAGTAATTAAACAAGTGTTTTTTAAGGTGTCAATTAGAATACAACATAAGTACACAAACCATGGCTTCTGCACCCAAAAATAAGGACACAAGTTGGCATCCACTATTGGCATGAGAACTCTTCTAACTCTTATAACTTATGTTGTCTCTAGGAACAATATCTTAAAGACCAACATAGCATGAAACTTTCATGTAGGTATACTTAATCCCATATAATTACGTGCAAGAGTCCAAGTCATATATTGATAGCTTTAACTAGGTTATTCCTTAGAACTAAAAGAAATCTTTACATGCCTAAATTTTGTGAAGATTTGCTACTAACATGGTTGTTTGAAAAATAGACTGCCCCTAATGATTCACCTATGTTTTCATTGAGATCAAGATATTATTGTTTGAATGCTCCACATGGCTTGGTGCCTAATTTTCATCAAACTTAGTCAATATTTCCCATTTGACATAATGTGCATAAATAGATTATGCTAAAAATTAGGTGATGCATGTGGCAGTAATACATACATTTTATTAGTGGGCTTTAGTTGATCTAGTGGCAACTTGATCCAACCATACTCCATGGTATATTTAGAGTTAAGTTCCATGATTCCATGCACGTGTTGTTTTAGAATATGTGATTCCAACAAAGTCCACATTCTCCTTGTGACTAGTTTGGCAATACCCATGACGATGTTGCTCAACCTTGCCAAGTTCCTTGAACCAAGGTGTTGGCATCATGACAGTTAATTCATTGAATTTTTTAATCACAAAAATATCATAAATTCATAGGATTGTCAAAGTTAACTGAATGCACTTCCAACCTCATTATTTGACTGGGAATTCTAGTGACTAGTTCATTATTCATTGAGAGTCAACTTTCCCTCAAATCATTGGTGTAATTGTGTGGATACTTCAAACCATTTTCATTGGTCAAAATCATCCACATTGGGATTTAACTCATTTTTTTGTTGCTTGGAGTAATTCACTCACACATCTAGTGTTTCATCCATTTGTGGTACGTTGGTTATGGTATATTCATCCAGGTAATTTTTATAAACTATATTACGAAACTAAAATCATTTGGATGGTTTTCTGACTAGTGTAGACATCATTTTAGTGATAACCTACTTATAAATTTTCTTAAATGTTAAATGTACAGCTCATATATATTCTTGTGGGATTTATTATTGTGGGAAAAGTGTGTTCTCTATTTCCCAAGCTAATAATCAGTGCACCATTGTGTACTTGTGGCATCAAATACCAAGGCATGTGCATGGGCACTCATGAACAACCATTCATATTTGAATTATTGGAGCTAAATTCTTAATTTTCATGGTTCTTCTTGTTATCACAATAGATTTTGGGAGCTACAAATTTGTAAACAGAGGCCTTTTTATCTAGTTGGAATTGTAAGCACTCAAATCTTGAACCCAAATTGGAAGGTATATTTCTCATGCTATTGTCATATGGAATTAGAGTGAATTCACGTTGGTGGTTAGCATTGGTCTTGGATTTCCATGGTAAGAAAAACAAACCTTGAAAAAATAGCATAACATTCAAAAGAATCATAAAAACTTAAGCTACAATGTTGAGATTTATGATTCTTTGGCATAAGTTTTAGTTTTGGTGTTTACCTTTCTTACAAAACTTTGTTAGTTCTTTTTTAATTGGGAAATTATGTTGAAACCTTATGATGCTTCTTTGTTGTGTGTTTGGGGAAGATAATATTCACTAGAAGTATATCCTTTCCACATTTAAGTTGATACAGTAATAGATGCTTTGCCATATGAGTTGTCTCATACTTGGTGTTTCTGTTTTTTCAAGCCATTACATGAGACTCAGTTTTGATAAGATCTGAGAAGGCCAAGCATGATTTGGGTCATAGTTTTAGGTGTGTTGAGTCCATAGTGCCACGAATATTAGGGCAATAGGTGGGTAGCTGACATGCCACCCTTTTAAAAAAATAAAAATTTAACTTTATACATGCATCTAGGCAATTTGTCATTGTGCAATTGAGTATTAAAGAGAATGGAAAAGTCATATATTTTTTTCTTTTTTATGTGTATGAGGAAATGAGCATCTATTATATTTAAATAAAAAAATGTATGCTTCAGTGGTGTTTGACTTAAGATTATCCAACCCAATTGAAGCAAGGGGACATAATTTTAGTTTGAGTGGTTGGTTATATCATTACTAAATGTGAGCCCTTGAGGCATGACCTTATATCTAAAATGGCTCATATTGTTGTGTTTCACTTGTAATTATCTGTACAAATATTCTACTGTAGTGGACCTAGCTTGAGTTTTTGAGCCTAGTGTGAACCTTGTCAAAGGCCTCACCAATAGTCTAGTTGTGAAAGCAAGGCATCTATTTATGAAAACATGAAACTAAATTTAGTGATCAAGAGAGCTTATTCATGCTACACTACTACTCAAAAGAGTTTATTCCTTTTCCTACCGTACCATAGCATGTGCAAAATGAGGGTGCTACCTAAAATGAGTGATCCACTGCAAACACCTTAAAACTTCATCAATACAATGTTTTCTTCCCTTATGTAAAACATTCTAAAAGTTTTCTATATTATTCTACATTTTTCTAGTTTGTTGAATATTATCAATTTTTCTTTCTTTAAATATCTAGGCTAATTATTATTGTTTAAATTGTTTGTCTTTTATTCATAACATTTTATTGAGAATTTGAACTCCATTATAAAGAGTTACTGCTTATGATAACAACTTATTTATGTTATTGTTCTCATAAACAATCAGGATCCAAAAAAAATTTAGTCATTGAGGGATTGTTTGTAGTTATTGAGGGATTGTTTGTAGTTATTGAGGAATTGTTTGTCTCACTCCTTAAAGAGTCAATTCCCACGTCTAGTAATCAAATTGTTATTTCTCATTACACAATTGTTGTTATATTTGTATATTAATTGGACTTGAAGTATAACTTTAACATTGATATCAAATAACCTCAACATTGTATTACAAGGCACTAGAATTTGGCCCATGGAGGTCTGACCATGTCTATTTACCTTCATACTAAGGATTCCTAGTGATCTGAAACGCTCTAGAGGAAAATTATTTATTTTAGATGAAACGAGACTTAAACTAATAATGGTGGCTTATTGTAATTCCACTGAGACGTGATAGAAGTGACTCATTATAAATATGCCTTGGTGATTACTTGCATAGGTGCAATTGTTGTGGTTGAATCTCCCAAGTAAGTATTTAATACCCTATTCAAGGACCTCACAAATATTATAGGACTCTATTATCACTAGTATTTATCTCATTGGTTATTCAACCAAATTTTTGTATGCAAACTATGACTCGAAAGTACTCACGCTAATTATCTATGGATAGGAGAACACAGTTGCGAGACTATGAGTGGGAAGCACTCCCAAGTATGGCTGGTGTGGCCCTAGGTAAAATATTATCTAAATACTTATCTGCCACAACATGTAAGAGCATTGTAAATGAGAAATATTTTAACCCTGCCTCCTACTTCTAGTCAAGGAGAAATAATAATCTTTCTAAATGCAATTTTACTTATGTCCCATGCTATGATATTCATTTTCGATTGAACGAAGAGACGAGATGCCATTTTATTTCTTTCCCATGTTATGCTCTTCACTTTGCATTGAACGAAGACATGATGATTAAGATTAGAGATCTTGAAACCAATATGTTTCAAAATTAAAACCTACTTACGAATTGATTTTTTGCTTTATAGTTTGTCTTCAATTTGTGTTTCTCACTGTAAAATAAAAGTAAAATCAATGCACAATATTAGTCAATAGGAACCATCCAATGCAAAATAGCTAATGGAAATAGATATTGCAGTAGTTTGCACTTGTTATTGATGGCTTGATATGATTCAAAATCATATATTGTATTTTTGTTATGAATCAAACACTTAATATTCAAATTACAATAGAGAGGGTTGCAGAAGAGACAAATTATGTTCGATTGTTATATTATAGCATATATATATATTATATATATCTTTACATATGGACAATTCTGTATTTCTCGAAAGACTTTTGGAGAGTATAAGGCAAAGTGTGAAGACCAATGGTGTGGTGGTATTTTTCGCCTCTCTAAGTGAGAGAAATAGCCCAATGTTCCTCTTTCTATTTCTCAAGTAAGTACTGAGTCCAACATATTTCTCTAATCGTATCAAAGCCTCTTACTGATTCTGTGATCTGTGAGAAGTAATATAAACTATAGACAGAGTCTAAGGCAAGCCAGGAAGCGTTCAAACCATTTTTGTTCTACAATTATGAATTAGATAAAAGTTACTTCAATCCATCTCTGCTTTAATTTATATTCTAGGTTTGTTTTGTGTGTTTCAAATGGATCATATGATAAAAGCATTTTCTTTGGTAAATAGAACAAGGATTGATGAAGTAGATAATATAGAAGCTAAACATGATATGGAGTAACAAGCAATAATAGATCCTTCTAAATGGAGTCCTCTCGAGTTAACCAACTCTCAGGTCTATAAGGACACTACTATGCAAGTACTTACCAAGAAAATCATACTCAAAGAATTAGAATTAAAAATATAAATCTTAGGAGAAGCAACCTAAATTGTTTGCCTAAAATTATTTGAAGAAAAAGAGTTACAAAAATTTCAAGAGTATGCCAAGGCCAAAAAATATGCCTATATACATTTAGGTGGAATCAGATTAGGTTTAGTACCTTTATTTAGAAATGGGATAAATGCTCAAGTCTTAGCATAATTGTTTGATTACAGACATTTAGATTATTAACAATCTAGAATCGGGTCAATCACAGGAAATCTAATTGCAGGATGTCAATATGGAACCATTTACCCAAACTATACAATGAGCTTATCTGATAGTTATATTAAGGATGCATGAAAGTTAATGATAGGGGTGCAACATCTGAAAATGTTGCCAGAATCCGAATATCTGTCAATAATTATGCACACCTCTTTTCAGTTAACCAATACAACTCATTCTAAGATGAAACAAACCATTCTTTAATATTGTGTTACAACATGACTAGCAATAGTAGAAGCCCAAGGATAACCTACAAATAAGTAGGCTTACCAGAAAGTTGGTATTTTGAATATCAAGAAGCAACCAAGGTAGTAAAGAAAAATAAACATCCCGAGAGGATAGCTTTTTCAGAAGGAAAAATCTAGATAATTCCTTCTCATATGGATCAAATAGAAAGTCCTATCTTTAGACCTCCAAGGTCGCCTGTAGGTAATCCAATAAATGCAATAGAAACAGATAAAACAAACCAGCCAAGTAGCAGTAGGTCATATAAGACAGAAAATAGTAATCATTTGATTATACCAAAAGAAAATCCATTTATGCTAAAATCATTTTAGTTCAGAGGAGTGATGTTTCAAACATCTGAAGAGCCAAAGGTACCTAAGGGATATACATCATTATGTGAATCTAATAGTCAAATGTGCTTACCAAAAGGATACCAAGCTTTAAATTAAAAAGCATTTAGAACATTCTCATCTTCTATCTCTAAAGGAGAAGAATGGCAATTTCAAGGGTAAAGATTTCATAGAGGTGGAAAATGGCCACCTAAGACAAAATATTGTATTACCAATGACAATAAGTCACAACATCCAAAAGCAAGAGTTGATTGTGCTCCTTTGTTGCAACGTGCAACTATATCTCCAAAAGATCTAGATGAATATTATCAGATCTCAAATCATCTATCAAACTCGTGCAATCATGCTTATGAAGTAATAGATGATTTAGGATGTCACGCTAAAGAGATATTGCAAAATTTAAAGTTATTTCAAGATAATATAATTTTAGACAGGAAAGCAAAGGAAGAACACAGAAAGGAAAGGGAACTTAAGAAAAAATAAATCTAAATATAATCAATTTCAAAATTTGGGCTCATGGCAATATTTTAAGCAGGATGATTCAGAAGTCTCTAGTTCTGAGTCCATCCCCGAACCAAAAAACACTGAGGTATTTTCCTTTTCTGAGGGGGAAGGAATAAAAAAGACATCAAAAGAAATGCCAAAAATATATGACTTCAAAAAAGGAAACTTAAAACTAGAAGAAGCATCAAACAAATTTCCTAGTTTTATAAGACCCAGTCTCAATAAAGCTCATATTTTCCATTCAATACCAAAGTATCCAAATATAGAACAATATCTAATGGCATCAAATAGCAATGGCTACATTCTAGATCTAGATCATTCAAAAAATCCTGAAGACTCAATAAGAGTCTGGATTGGTGCTTTATGACAAATGTAATTAAGAGCTAAGCTGGATAATGCTTCAATATTTAGCTTGGAAGAAAAAAGGATGAATGGTGTAGTCTATATTTGGTGGCAAGGACCATCAAATGCTGAACGAGAAGAAGTCATGAAAGCAGGACTCCCAATATTTGAGTAATTATTGAGAAATTAGTTCTATATAGAGCCAGAGGACTCAAAGAAACAAGCCATGGTTGATTTAGCAAGAATGGAACTAAAAGATGCCAAACATCTAGATGAGTACTCAGGGGAATATTTCAGGTTGGTAATGACTACAGAATTGAGCAATGATTTAATGAATAAGGTCACATATTTATCAAAACTCCCAAATAATATAGGTGACTTAGTATTAAAAGATCTAGAAGAAAAAGGTAAATTTTTGCAAACAATCTATTGGGTATATATTATAAATCATTATAAGTAGAAATTGAAATATCTCTATCGGCAAAAGAATGCTCAAGAAATTTCTACAAAACCTTCACAGGAATGTTGCAAAGAACTTCTCCCATGGACACCTATTAGAAAGAAGCATCATAAAAAGAGAAGGTATGGGAAATAAAAAGTAAGAAGGGTAGAAAATCCAAAAAAATTCGTTTCCAAAATATAGATATTTTAAAAGAAGAAATGCTCCAGTAAAATTTGGATGTTGTTTTATCTGCAAAAATAAAGGGCATTTTGCTGCTACATGTCCAAAAAACACATCATCAAAATTAAAGAAATGGATGAATTTATAGATGATTGGTCTATTATAGATAGCGATGATCATTGTTCTGAAGTTTTTATGTTATCTGAAATTATATCTGAAGCAAATGATACAGAAGAAGAAAATGATATAAGTACAAAACAAAAAATGAATATTTGTATCAGTTCATATTGTGAACTAGAATCGGAATCAGAAGAATTAGAATACTTAAGCATTTCAAACTTCAGTGAAACGGAGGATAAATTAGAAGAATCAGAAGACAAAGAATCAAAATCAGAGGATGAAGCAAAAATCAATGTAAGATCAGTAAAAGGTAAATAAACAGTAAGTGATATCTATTCAAAAGCTCCAAGCCTTTGCCTTATTCCAAAAAAACATTGGTGATTCAACTTATTTTGATTCTTCTAATCAATATGATGTAAAGGCTGAAAGTAATTTGATGAAGAAATTTGTTAGAGCCAATGATCTCTTATACATAACAATAGAATTACAGTCAGGTAATAGTTGGATTGCAGTTGATGCTTTCATTGATTTTGGAGGATCTAATAATATGGGAAGGCCAAGCCTATTCAAATCCTCTTGGAAGCCATTAAAAAATCTCATCAATTTAGAGACAATTGGAGGCAATATTACCTTAACACAGTATATAGATAATATTCCAATGAGAGTAGGAGGGAGTATTATAAAAATTTCATCCATGCACTATTATGATCAGTCAAGTAGTCTGATATTGGGTATGCCATTTATAACATCTGTTCTCCCAATGAAAATTGACAAAGACAAAATAATATGTAATATTAAGAAAAAAGCAGTATGTGTAAATAGGATATCTCTACCAAATTTAGAAGTAAAAAATATAAAGATGAACAAGAAACCCAAAATGAGAAAGCAAGAAACTGATAGCAATTACTGGCAAAAAGTGTTTTATAACTATGAAACAAAGGAAAAACAACAAAAGCTTAACAAAGCTATCAGAGAAGACAGTTGGTTAGAAGAATAGAAAGAAATCCAAAAGAAGATACTTAAATTCTCTTCCAACTATCCTCAAGAATTCTGGGATAGAGAAAGTCTAATGTAAGACATAGAGACACCTCATGACAATGGAGTTCAAGGAGGTATAATTCCCTGCACACCTCAGGACGAACAGGAAATGAAAACACAAGTACGAGAACTACTTGCACTTAAACATATTGAAGAATCAAGTTCTCAATATTCATGCTCAACTTTCATTGTAAGGAATCATGTAGAAGTAGTTAGAGAAAAGGCCAGAATGGTTATCAATTATAAACCACTTAATGCTATTACAAGAGATTTCGAATATCCACTCCCAAGACAAGAAGCTATAATGCAAAAGATTAAGAATTCGAAGATATTCTCTAAATTTGACATGAAGAGTGGATATTATCAACTTTAGGTTAGACCAGAAGACAAGCATAAAACAACATTCTCATGTCCAACGGGATTCTTTCAGTGGAACCTGGTTCCATTTGGTCTAAAAAATGCACCTGCTTTCTTTCAAAGAAGAATGGATAGTATTTTTGGTAGGTATGATTTTATAATTGTGTATATAGATGATATTCTGATACATAGTGAAAATATAGAAGAACATATTCTACATCTATATATTTTCATGAAAGAAATAGAAGCCCATGGAATTGTATGATGAGATAAGAAGATAGAGTTATTCAAAGAGACTATTGAGTTTCTTGGGATTATTATAATCGATGGACAAATCCAAATGCAGCCTCATATTGTACAAAAAAATTCCAGTTTTCTAGATGAGTTGGGAGACAAAAATCGGATTCAAAGATTTTTAGGAATACTAAACTATGTACATAAATATATTCCTTTGTTATCAAACAAGACAAAAAATATCAGAAAATGCTTAAATGGTGGATGGAGCAGTGCTACAACTACAACAGTTCAACAAATCAAGAAAGAAGCTCAAAGCTTGTCAAAGCTCAAACCTCTAGGCAACGGACAACTCATTTTACAAACAGATGTATCAGATGAATTTTGGGGGGAAGTTATCATCAAAAAAGGAGAAAATAATGAAGAAAAAATCTATGCTTACAAATCAGTAGAATTCTTAGCAGGTCAAAAAAAAATTTATGACAGAAAAAAGAGACTTTGGCCATATTCAATGGACTACAAAAATATGAATTATATCTTGCACCAATACATTTTATTATCAGAACTGATTGTAAAAACTTTCAGTATTTTTTAAATGCAAAAATCGAGCGACAAATGGCTAGAGGAAGACTCTTGGCAAATCTGGTTTCAATAATATGATTTTGAAATACAATGGATACCCGAGAACTCCAACTGGTTAGTAGATGTGCTAAATAGAGAAATGAATAATATGTTTAGGGTTGACATCAAAGATGACTACCAATATACAGTGGAAAAAAGACTTCACAGGCTTGAACAACATTTACCAGAGCTCACAACAGAAATTAAAAAAGTGGTAGGATTAAGGCTCAGAAGAAATTAATGGATAAATCAAATAAGAGGCTATCACACCAAAAATATTGGTCCGCAACTGGGCATAAATGCAGAACTCTGTAAAATATATCCATGTGAAGGTATGAAGATCAAAATCCTTTTTCAAGCTCTGACAAACATGTGGTCCATTTCTTGGACTCCACATATGATAAATATTTTGAAAACACCTAACAACTATCAATTAGTAGGATGTGTTGATTTTGGCTTAGGAATTTATAATTCTACAAGATTTTTAGATGAACATAAAATTCCCATTCAGAACAAAATCGCGAGATGTCTACTTTCTCTTAGAATCCCAAATCTATGGGATCAACTGAATCAAACCTTTCAGCAAAGTTGGGGGGAAGATTATAAAGGAGATGACAAATTTCCAATGTTCAATCTAATAGAAGAACATGCAGACTAGATTATCAAAGAAGGTAGATGGATAAAGAAGACAAACAAAAGAATATCTCAATGTATAGAAAGATCTCTAAAATATTTGAGATTACAGTCTAAACCATGGGAAACAATCAGATTAACAGAAGAATTAAGTTTAAATCCTTTTGATCAGCTATGGACAGAATCAGAATCTAGACCAAAGGCTTTCAAGTTAATCAAAAATAAAAAGTTAATTCAGGAACTTTCTGATTGGTTTAAAATTTTTCCAGAAAAGACATTAACATAAAAAAGCCATTATCCAAGAAGCAAATAAAATAATTGAAGACAAAGTAGTTAAAATAATAATTAATGTTAAATCATTAATTACATTGTTGATTTGTTCAGGGATTTGGAGTGATGACACATTATGTCTTATTTGCCTATTGGTAACATCTGGAAGCTACAGTCATATAATTTTTTATAATAATTGGATTCAAAAAGATGAAGTTAATATGATTTGTTTGCAATGGATAAGGCAGTTTATAAATACAAATGTTGATGTTTCGAACTTGACAGGTTTAAAATTCCCAGTAGATCATGTGAACCATCTCTGTGGAGACAAAAGTTGGATCCAAAGTTTTGAGATAGATAGTTTAGTGCATGCAAATGCTCTAAGAAAAGGAAAAAGATTTGATATGATGAGAAAATATAAAGCAAATATTGAAGAAGGATAATCATCCACCAAAGATGCTCATAAACAAGAAAATTTAGCTCCACCTTGGTACGAAGATTCCCAAGCTGACCCCATGCCTCAAGAAACCGACAACGAATATTTACTAATGGCTCCTAAACAAGAAAAACCAGAAGATGTTGATATGAATTGTGATAATTGTAACATGGATTGTTGTGTCTATGACAATAGCCACAGTGGATAATTTTGTACAAAGTATATTTTTCTTTTTCTTTTGAAAGATTGAGCAGACACTGTGCGGGTACGAGTCCTGGCATGACCCTCAATCATTCAGATTCTTAGGCTAAGTTTGAAATCTGGATTTAGAATCTGAAGAGACTTCTCTAGTCTATATATAAGTGTTTTGAAAATGAGAAGGCATCGTGAGGTGTGCTCTCATATTATGTTGTTCACATGGTATGTACATGTTTGCTTGATTTATTATAGAAGATTGTTGGGCCACCTGTCTGAGGATAGTTCTGTATTTCTCGAAAGACCTTTGGAGAGTATAAGGTGAAGTGTGAAGACCAATGGTGTGGTGTTCATTTTCATGTCTCTCGGTGAGAGAAATAGCTCAATGTTCGTCTTTATGTTTATCAAGTAAGTACTGAGTCGAACATCTTATTTTAAACCATGTTTTTCAAATGCATAATGCAAATCGGTCGTAACATTGCATTTATTAGTTGCAAGTTAGGATCTTGATGATGAGAAACAGACTCTGGAATGCCTTCAAAATATGTGATAACTCTCAGATAGATTGCAGGTGTACTACAGATGAATACAACTTGAGAAATGCTCCATATTGTGACATTAAGGCATATATGGAGGGCATTATACATTTCATCCTCTCCGCATAAAGATCCACTTGGGACTATGCTAGTGATAACTCACCAGAGCATTGGATCTATACTAGTGGTATTATCAAAACAAGGGACAAGAAACAATAAACATAAGCCTTTTACACTCCCAAATGTAATAACAGGTTCCAAGCATGTGCAACATTGCCTCTAGGTTCTCTTGTATAAGCCTAATTAAGATAACAATAGAGTGTTATCCCCCCTTGATTTTTTTGATAAAACTCATCTTTAAGTATTGATATAAATAATGATAATATCATTTTTTTCACATACAACTTCCTTGGGGAAACCGTCCAACAGTTTCTTCACATTCTATGAATGGTGCTCTTTTGTTGGTAGACATGTGCCAACCCTCAAGGGACCCAAGTAGATTATACGTTTTGATATTTTTGGTCATTATGGCTTTGGCATGGCATGCCAAATCACTTGAACTAACTGTTGGGTCTACAAAACAAGTTTATCTATCTACCTATATAGATATATATACACATATTCGTTTTCTTTAAACCTCATGAGTATTTTTTTCTTAGGAGAACACCTTGTGAAAAACCCTTCAAGTACTTTTCCATGATACATGGATGGTGAATTTGGTAAAGAAGTGGCCCTAATTAGGGTAGTTAACTACTATGGGACCAAGAGAGTTGAATCTACAACCTCCCTAACTTTGGGTGAGAGGTCTCACATTTGGCTCATGACAGATTTGATTACATGGCTTACATATCAATGAGCTAATTAAAAATACAAAAAGTTCTTTCTTGAATTAAAAGGACATATATTAGACATTTTACAAGCAATATCTAAAAGTTGTTGGCTATCACAAAACCTGTGAACTATATCAACAATAGAAAACAAACTTTTCATGGATTTAAAAAACAAAAATACGTCATTGTAGAAGTCAAAGTATCTGCTTGTAAAGAATTTTGTAGCTAATTTTCATGAATGAAATCATTTGTATGCCAATGCTAAGAAGTTGAAATGGTTCAAACGCCCTGCTCCAACCCCAATTCCATTTTGAAAGGCCATCAACTACCTTGTTCCTATCCTTCTATACGTGAGACAAAGTAGTGTGTTGCAAGGTTGTCATTTAATATTGTATATGATCATGGAGTGGCTATAAAGTGAAATTTTTGAGTGTTGATTCCTTTTTGCTTGACATTTTGATCTTTAAAACATTTGAATCCTAGGGTAAACAAAGAAGGCACTTCTATTTGCACATAATGCTTTCTCGAGATGTTGTTTAATGGAATGAAATAAGAGTGGGATGTACGTTGAATGGTAATGACAAGGAGGACCTAAAACTATTTGGTCAAATCCAGCTTGAGGGTATAAATTTTGGATGCTACGAAATGTGAATAGGTGTTCCATTTGGGGATTTTGTAGTATACAATTTCTTCATTTTCTATCCTCTTTACACTTCCTTTTAATCAATCTCTTCACTCCTAGAAGGTGTTTATCATCTTTTCCTTAAAACTAGTTTATGTTAAGACTTTTGGGGATAGATAAGATTTAGAAAAATTGCCATAATGTGACTTTTGACATGTATTATTGCATTATATTGTGACATGTTTCTGTTATGAAACTAGCTCAAGAAAAGATAGAAAAGATAGATCAATTCCTTAGAATTCAGCCTCTTCGAGGAGGCAACCTCCTTTACATTACATAAATGAACAATTCTTGGATGATTCAAATGAAAATACCTCCTCTCTATATATAGGAG
>APFE030250798.1:151348-162333 GCA_000404065.3 Pinus taeda | reverse complement strand
CTCTGGATTTTGATTTCTGTGAAAATTGTGTATATGGGAAGCAGAATCGGGTGAGTTTCCCCTCTGGTGGTAAGAGGACAAAACAAATATTAGAGCTTGTGCACAGTGATGTGTTTGGCCTGTGAAAGTTCCATCACTGGGTAAGTCTGTGTACTATGTATCATTTATAGATGACTTCTCAAGGAATACATGGATATATTTCCTTAAGAAGAAATCAGAAGTCTTTGATAGGTTTAAAGAATTTAAGGCTCTGGTGGAAAATCAGACAGAGAAGAAGATAAAGGTGCTGAGGACAGATAATGATGGAGAATTCTGCAGCAAGGAATTTGAAGAATTCTGTAAAAGTGTGGTATAGCACGGCAGAAGACTAATCCATATACACCTCAGCAAAATGGAGTTGCAGAAAGAATGAACAAGACGTTGATGGAAAGGGCAAGAAGCATGCTCAGTGGTGTCGGTTTAGGACAAGAATTCTGGGCAGAGGCGTGGATACTGCATGTTACCTAGTCAATAGGTCACTTCATCAGCGTTGGAAGATAAGACTCCACAAGAAGTATGGACTGGTAAGAAACCCTCTCTTTCACATCTGAGGGTATTTGGATGTGATGCATATGTACATGTTCCAAAGGAGAAATGAACCAAGTGGATAGTAAATCTGAAAAGTGCATATTTATTGGGTATAAGGATGGTTTAAAGGGTTATAAGCTTTGGAACCCAGTAACAAGGAAGGTTGTGTATAGTCGAGATGTGGTGTTCAGAGAGGTGAAAGATGTTATTAAACATGAAGTCAACCAAAGGAACCTGTGAAGATAGAGTTTGAACTAAAGGAGGAAGAATCAGACTCTGTAGCAGAGGAGGAATCAGAAGATGAAGAGCCACAAACTCTGACTATTAGAAGATCAGTTCGAGAAAGAAGGCAGCCAGAAAGGTATAGTCCATCTGCTTTCTATTCAAATTTTGCTTTGTCCGTTACTGATGATGATCCCAGAACTGTGAAGGAACAGTGGATTCAGAGGATGGAAAACTCTGGAAAGAGGCCATGGTTGATGAAATGGCATCTTTGCACAAAAATGAGGCTTGGGATCTGGTGGAGTTCCCGGCTGGAAGGAAACCCATTGGCAGCAAATGGGTGTTCAAGAAGAAGACAAATGCAGAAGGGAAGGTGGAGAAATACAAAGCTCGGTCGGTAGCAAAAGGTTATTCCCAGGTGCCGGGAATTGATTTTGGTGATATTTTTTCTCCTGTTGCCAAGGTAACTTCTATTAGATTACTTTTATCTGTTGCTACTGCTTTTGATTTTGAGGTAGAACAGATGGATGTGAAGACAACATTTCTTCACGGGGATTGGGAAGAGGAAATCTACATGAAGCAACCTGAAGGCTTTGCGGTAAAGGGTAAGAAAGAACTAATATGCAAGTTAAAGAAGTCTCTGTATGGGTTAAAACAGTCACCAAGGATGTGGTATCAGAAATTTGATACATTTATACGGGGACTTGGCTTCACCAGAAGCAAAGCAGATCATTGTGTGTATTTTAAATTAATTGGTGACCGTGTTATTTATCTGGTCTTGTATGTGGATGATATGTTGTTGGTTGGAAATGACAAAGAAATTATCCAGGATTTGAAGACCCAATTGTCCTCCAAATTCGACATGAAAGATCTCGGTGCTGCAAACTATATTTTGGGCATGGAAATTAAAAGAGATCGGGCAAAGAGGAAGCTCTGGTTAAACCAGAGGAAGTATGTCGAGACAATATTGCAGAGGTTTAATATGCAGGATAGTAAACCGGTGAAGGTTCCTATTCCTGTAGGTGTGAGGTTATCTGCTGAACAGTGTCCAAAGACACAAGAAGAGGAAGAGGACATGTCCCGTGTTCCATATGCAAGTGCAGTCGGTAGCTTGATGTATGCAATGGTCTGTACTAGACCAGACATTGCACATGCAATGGGAGTATTGAGCAGGTTTATGTCAAAACCAGGGAAGGAGCACTGGACAGCAATGAAGCGAGTTTTCAGGTATTTGCATGGCACTAGTGATTATGGTTTGTGCTACCAAGGAAGACTAGGATTGGATAGAGTGTTAGATATTCATGGCTTTGTTAACGCAGACTGGGCTGGAGATCTGGATCAAAAAAGATCTACAAGTGGGTATGTTTTAACCTATTTGGAGGTGCAGTCAGTTGGATGAGTAAGAAACAATCTGTAGTGGCACTATCAACTACAGAGGCAGAATACCATGGCAGCCACTCATGCAAGCAAGGAAGCAGTTTGGTTGCAGAGATTGTGTTCAAGTATGGGGTTAGTACAGGGAGCTGTAAAGATAGACTGTGACAACCAAAGTGCAATTTTCTTGGCAAAGAACCCTACTTATCATCAAAGACAAAGCACATTGATGTTCAGTATCACTTTGTGAGGGATATGATAGAAGACAAAAAGGTGTTGCTGGTAAAGGTGGACACTTTGAAGAATACTGTAGATGCATTAACAAAATCTGTTAGCTCTGAGAAGTTCTCTTGGTGTAGAGAAACAATGGGTGTTTCAGGGTTGGAAAAATGACTAAGCTCTCCTGTGGCCCCCTGTGAAAGAAAACAACAAGTGGGATATTGTTGGATTGTGTTATGTTCTTTCCACATAGTTAACAGGGGGTTTGAGGGGTACCCGTAACCCCACTTTATGGGGTCCGGGGCAGCACCCCTGAAATTTTTTGTTTTGGACCCTATGTTAGGTTGGGCAGACCCACCTATGGTTTTGTGCATGATTTTCGCACATGTTTTTTGGACGCGATAGTTTTCGGTCCATGGTATTGGACGTGATGGTTTTCGGTCCATGGTATTGGATGCTTCAGCATGTATAAATATGTATTATAACATTGAAAGGAACATAATGAAAAATCAAGCTGGTAGTCTCGGTTTTGGGATCCAGTGGGAAATCTCTGTGTAGATGTGTTTTATATGTTATGCTCTCGCATTTTTATTTTTCCTGTGATTTAGAATTCGTATGCAGGTAATTTCTGTACAGGGTTAAAACCTACAGAGACAACATAGACCATCATGACAAGAAGACAAAACATGCCCTTGATGTGACTATCTTAGAGTTGAGAGCACAAGTGCAACACTTGAGATAGACCTTCGGACGACTGTGATGACACTTGCGCGACAGTGCTTACAAATTTGTGTGTGAGTACATCAGATGTTCATATAGCGAAGACAACCCAAACACACAAAGGGAAACCTTCAAACTCACGAGAATAAGATCAAAAGCATGACAAATAAATCAACATGCCGAAAGACGATCGTTGGTCAATTAAGCAAAAGTTAAAAAAAAAACTTCACAAGATCTCATGGGGTGAGCTCGAATGTTTGCAACCATCAAAGGAAAAAACCAAGGAAGGCTCCAAAATTTGGATGCAAGCCAAAATTTTCGAGGGTGTTGCAACCACTACAACACTTGGTGACACACTAGTTGAATACCAACTTCTCTGTTTTGGTTCGTTTACAGTGAAGGGCCTTGGCCTTTCGGGGAGTATTGATTCATTATGTAGATCAATTCGGCTTCCCCACTTACCCCATGGACAGAAACGGTTCACCTTGTACCGACTCAGTTGAACACAACAAAAAATTCAGCTATGTCACAATGTTTCAAACCGGGAAGGGTAATTTGGCTCACGAGCTTAAGATTTTTAGAGTATAGTTTTCATCTCTAGTGTTGCTTCATTGTCAATAGGCCTGGGTAGTACCCCGACGGAGTCATGCAGGAACACAAACATTACTCCACTGCCAGCGAACCTGAACAGTACCTCGGTGGAGTTTCTTGCTTCACCTCTCTATGCAGGAACCCTTTCTCTTCTTTCGAATTTGTTATTTTTGAAAGTGGACTATGCATAGGCACTTATTTATTTTTGGGGTGGAAGAGGGATCCCGAATGATTGAGAGCAGAAGAGGTTGTTCCTTCAGAGAAGCATGTAAATACCTCTCATTAATGCTTTCTCGCTTAGATTTCCCACTTCTCCATTTCTACTAGTTAGATAAGCTTGAACACACAAAGAAGAAAACTGAGTATAGTCATGAAGTTTCCTAGACTAGACACGGCTTCATGGTTTGACCAAAGCATTCCTTATAGACAGATCATATTTTCCGTCAAGACTTCATCGGCCAAAAGTTACAACCAAGCACAAAGAAGATGACACAGGACTACAAGACTCTTTGAACTTCAGCCACATACCATTCAGAAGCCAAAACACAGGTCCAGGCACAACACTTATTCCCATAGTGAAAACGAAAGGAAAACTCAACAAAAAAGGGAAAACAAGATGAGACGAAAGGAGTACACAACAAGGAAACAAAACTAGAGGAGAAGAAAGCAAAATTACTAAAGCAAACGGGATGTAAAACTAGAATAAGAAAACCATGACAAACTATGAGTGCAAGATGAATGCAAGGAAGGGAAAGCTAAGATGCATCTAATCTTACTCCTATCGTAATAGCTAAATGGTAAGAGTTACGTGAAATGAAATTTCTAGTGAAGCCACCGTAGTCGCTCCTGACCTGCATCCACAAAGATACAAAAGCTTAAAACAGATAAAAAGTAGTGTGCAACAGAAAATGAAAAAACTTGAAGAAGTGGCATACAAAAAGGAAGGTCTTGCCTGTGGGTAGAAAGATGTGTCACAACCACCCAATCCACATGCTTGCCTCTATGATGGATATTCTTTCTAAACAAACCTTGGAAGCTTCTTGCGAGTGTGTCCTTATCTGCACCGAGCTTCTTAACAAGCACGAGGAAGGATTGAATCTTGTTACCTACAACATGGCTTGCCAAATAAGATTATTCCAGCCATTAAGCGATGGGGTCATGAAATTCATAATGGTTGTTTGGACATCCTCATGATCTGTGAAAGGGTAAATTCACGATTTGATAGACGGGATCACGATGGGAATCTTGTAAGGAAAAATAAATTTGATCATTCCCAATAGTCATGCCAAGAGAGTGAGGACCTTCCATAACCATCAGTGCAAGCTGAAGTGCCTCACCTGCTAGACAAAAATCTGGGGAGAAAGATGCTAAACAATGAAGATCACAGAGCACGAAGCAATTGTAATCGGATGTGTTGTTGGGAAAATGATAAGTTGAATGAAAATCTGATCCAGGAGGATCTTGTCTGTCCAACATGAGCAGAGTCTTCAGTGGTTCAAATTCAAAGTGATCTTCAAATGATCATGGTCAATGAGGTCTTTAACTTTATCAACTTCGCCAGTATTCGTTGTCAGCGTTCAGTGTTTGGTGTCTTCAGCTTTGACAATGATGTTTATGGTTCAGGTTGTCCAGTGTTGATTTTCAGTCCTACCAGTGAGTTCAATGGTTGATATGGTTTTCATGGTGTTCGAAGGATATGGTTTTGTACTTGGTTGTCGACAGTGTTTGTCGTTAGTTTCACTGAGGTTTGGTTGTCAAATGTGGTCCATGGTTATCATCTTCTTGGTTTTTATGTCATATTGTGACAAGTGGTTGTAAAAGGGTTTTGTAGAACAAAATGATGTAAAGATTGAAACCTAAACCTAAGTCCTAGCCCTAAAACGCTAAGGAACAAACCTAATTCAAACCTAAACCCATTGACCTAAACCTAGACCCTAAAAACCATGCACTAAAAATCAAGGGCATTAATCCTAAAGCCAAAACCCATTCGGGCCATTGCAAAACCATTGTATAAACTTTATAAAATGCATTATATGTCCCTAACTGTGCAGGGAGGAGACCGCAGCGGGCACATGTGAGTGGATGGAGATAGCGGCTATGGTGGCAAGATGTCATACTTAGCAGTTAAAGAATTGATCATAAACCACATCAGAGCTGTATACATGTGAACAATGACGTATTCACTGCATAGTCAGGGTTTGTCTCCACCGTTTGGTGGACAATCACGGTCAGACGAGGTAGCAGTTGTTGTGTGTGCTAGATTAACCGCCAACCGTCACTGTCACAACAAACAGTCAGCAAAACCTTTGGAGCCATAGCGCGTTATCTAACCTGTTCACATGCGCTGTCAACACCCTCTGCCCAGTTAGCTAACTGCTAACAGTTTCGGGCTAAACTAAGGTTGAAAGTGGGTTTTTATTTGTATTTTGGATATTTTAATTAGACCTAGGTGTTGAATGTCACTATGTGACATTAATTCATTAATTAAAACGCTAAACTAACCCTAAAAGTCAGCTTGTTCATTCCTAAACTCAGACTAAGGAGTTTGAATGTGTCTAGAGGGTTATAAAGTCAGTTTGGATCGTTGAAGAGTGGAGGGAGTGGTTTTAGAGTTTTGTGTGCAAATTCTGGAGGACATAGGCAGTTTGTTTTTCAGTGTTATGGGAGCATCCAGAGTCAGAATTGGGAACCATGATATGCATTGGAAAGCTAATGCAGAGAGCTTTCTTGTGATAGTGACTAGAAGTGTTGGCATGCACAATTATTCTAGTTAATTTTTTGTGTAATCGACCTCCTCGGATTCAATCCTAATAAAATGGATGCCCATCTTGAAAGCAGACCTGGAGACGTATTCCATCAGGGATGAACTCTGTGATCAATATTGTTGTCTGGTATCACTATGTTTTTTCTACTTATCACTTCTGTTTGCATGTTTCTTATGTTTCAATTATGTAGTTAAGTTATTCCTTTCAATCAGTTCTCACAGTTAAAGCACCTTAAATTAACACTTAGTTCACTGATGGCATTAATCAATTCTACTTCAGTTTAATGTATGATCATTTCAGATCATATAATTTGGTATCAGAGAAGGTTGTGTTTGTAGAATTTTGGCAGTGAATATTAACCAGGTCTAAGTCGCAAAGTGGAGAAGGAACCCTCGAGGAGATTGATCCAGAGATTGGAATACGAAGAGTCGCTCATAAGTCGACCATGGCAGGATCTGATACAAGTGAAATTCTTGAAACCAAGGTGAGCGAGGAATAGTTTCAGTAAGCATTTTTTAGTATGCAGCAGATGTTGGGAGAACTCACGAAGATAAGAAGGTGAGAGATGGAACTTCTTCTTCAAAGACGTCGAAGAAGGACAAAGGTAAAGGTAAGGCTGATAAACCTCCTTCACCTACATCATCTCCATCATCATCATCATCTTCTTCTTCTAGTTTAGATTCTAAAATAGAAAAGAAACCTAAGAAAACATCTCTTTTGAAACTTGATGTAAAATTTGAGTTACCTATTTATAATGGCGAAATGAATCCTGAAAAGTTAGATAACTGGATTAAGTAGCTAGAAGTGTATGGTCGTATTCAGAACATTTCTGACGATAAAATGAAAATTCAGTTAGCTACACTTAGAATGGAGGGAACAACTTTAATCTGGTGGGAAAGTAAAACTCAATTGATGTAAAGCAGAAAGGTAAAGTCATCTCCTCATGGACTAAGTTCATAAAATCTCTTAGGAAACAATTCTATCCTTTGGGATACATGCAACAAGTTGTTATTGATTGGCAGCACTTGAGGCAAGGTAAAGGGCAAAGTGTTCAGGATTTTACTTAGGAGTTCAGAAAGAAAGCATTGGCACTTGGTATTTCATTGGATACACTTGAAACTTTATTAAAATACATCGACAATTTGCATTCATATTTGCAGCATACATTATTGATTTTAATCTTGATGATTTTGATGAAGTGTGTGTTCAAGCCGTACATATTGAATCACGTGGCAAACCATTCAAGTTTTCACCGCAATCATCCAAAGAGTTGGAAATCAAGGATTCTAGTGATAGCAAGAGGAAGAACAATTTTAAGGGAAAGAAATTAGCGAGAACTCAGAAGGAAAGACCTACTTGTTCTCATTGCCAGAGAGTTGGTCATGATGAATCTAGGTGTTGGAAACTTCATCCCGAACTTAAGCCAAATAATTTACTTAAGGAGAAGGATGAAAAGAAATCAAATACAGCAATCCTACAAGATATAGCCTCCGATTTAGGTGATGAAAGGAGGATAACTGCCATAGTTTCGACAGGTAAAACTTATGACACTGGTTCAAGTTCTAATACTATTGCATCTTAATCAAACATAAATCCTTCAAATGAGGATAAAAGAGTTGAACTATTTAACATAAGGATAACTTATAAACACACAAAGATAGATACAATGTTTGACAGTGGATCACAGGAAAATTTAATATCTCGATATTTAGTTAAGAACTTGGGATTAGAGACATGGAATCATCAAAGACCATACCCATTAGGTTGGCTGAATAAATCAACTCAGATAAAAGTCACAAAGCACTATTGGTTAAAATTTGCCTTTACAGCTAATTACATTGATGAAGTGGAATTAGATGTGGTTCTAGTAAACATATGTGGAGTTGTCTTAGGAAGTCCTTATCTTTATGATTGTGAAGTAGTATTTTATAGGAGAGAGCATACATATCACCTTAAGAAAGATGGGGTTGAATTTATTGTTAGGGAACATAAAACTAAAACTCACTTGAATTTAGTTGTTGCTAATTAGATGAAGTGATTAAAATGTTCAAATAAGAGATTTGTACTCATGTGTGTAAAAGAACAACATAAGGATCTAAAGGGTACTTGTTTAGGTTGTGAGTCTCAGTTTAAAGATAGTTTGGTCAAGAAGGTAGAAACTTTTCCAGTTTTATTTAAAGAACCCAAACATCTTACTCATAAGCAGGGAATACAACATGAGTTACAATTGATGTCCAAATCTCCTCTTCCTAATGTCAAAATGTATCATTTCAATCCAAGTTTGGGAGTTATAAGTTACGAGAAATAGGTCAGTATTGGGAAAAGCTAGTGTTACATTTTCCTTGTATTGTATCACCATTTCATGTTTCAAACAGTTTTGAAGCCTCTTTTCAAGTGGAGAGGAAGCATAATTGTTTTCATATCAAAGCCTTTTCTAAAGTAGTGTCAAAGTATCCAGTACATAAAAAGGAAACTTATGCATTAAGGGAAAGTATTAATCAATGGAGACATCATTTAATGAATGAGGAAACAATGATTCAAACAAATCAAAAGCACTTAAATAATTTCAATATCAAACTATGTTGCAGCAATTTTCACCTTACAGTTTGATGGGTTTATTGCAGCAAGTTCACTTACTAATCAGAAATTAGGAAAGTATGTCAAGTCAAGTAGCTAGTATGATGTCCAGAATGTCTTTGAATGTCTTTGTCATTCCACAAAATAGATTGTTAGTACATGTCAATAGTATTAAACAATATTCTATAGAGACTGTTTTCAAAGATGTTTATGAATCGCTAATTCATGGTACTTCGTGGAAAGAAGTGAATTGCCATGTTCATAACAGGTTGTTTAACCATCTTCGCAAGTTATGCATACTGCAGATGGATGGAACAGTTCACAAATTCAAAATTTGTCATGATCAACATCATCAGGGTCATCACTTTCAGGTTGTTGATCGAATGTATTGGTACATTATCAAGGCAAGGTGGAGAGTGAGGGAGCTCTACCCTCACCTGTTATCTGTCTAGTCAAAATTTTTTGGTCCAAAAGCTTCCTAGTGGAGAGGATTGATCTAGGAGGATCTTGTCAGTCTAGAATGAGCAGAGTCTTTAGTGGTTCAAAGTCAAAGTGATCTAAAAATGATCATGGTCGATGAGGCCTTGAACTTTATCAACTTCACTAGCATTCGTCGTCAGCATTCAGTGTTTGGTGGCTTCAACTTCAACAATGATGTTTATGGTTTCAGGTTGTCTGGTGTTGATTTTCAGTTCCGTCAGTGATTTCAATGGTTGATATGGTTTTCATGGTGTTTGAAGGATATGGTTTTGTACCTGGTTGTCGATAGTGTTTGTCGTCAGTTCCGCCAAGGTTTGGTTGTCAAATGTGGTCCACGGTTATCATCTTCTAGGTTTGTATGTCACATTGTGACAAGTGGTTGTGATCCAGGTGGATATTGGTGGCCACCTGCCAAGTCCACCTGGACCCCCACCTCAACATTTTCAGTTTCCTTAATTATAGCGCAGTTTACTATTTTTAGCAGTTTTTCGGGTCCTGAACTTCCGGAGCCGTTTTGAGGCCCTAAATGACGTTTTTTGGGGAATCTTGCTCCGCGATTTTTTTAATAAAAAATCGTCTTTCTCGTCGTAGTCCTCGGAGAGATCTTTCCAACGGGCTATCATGCGCGTAAAACGGAGATCGTATGCCAAAGTTACGACCCCGGGAAGTTGATGTACCAAATTACCCAAATGGGGGTACCAATTTACCCAAACGGGGCCCATAGTTTGGCGTTTCATCTTCTAGGGTAAGGTTTTGGAATGTGAAGGGTTTTCCATTGTTTCTCAACAATAAATAGGCCTTCGAGCCTCATTGTAAGACAGTTCAGAGGCATGTAGCCACACATCTCTTCTCAGAGATAAGCTACCATCGCCCTAGCTGGTTTATTTCTATTTCCGGTTGTAAGCATATTTCAGTATTTTCCATTAATGAAATGAAGTATTATTTCCACTGCATCTTTGGTATATGGTTATCTCTGTATTTTATTGCGTTCCTGTTTAAATCTGGATCAGTGGTATCAGAGCGGTCTGCTTTTTCTCTGTTTTTCTTTGCATGTCCCCAACGAGGTCAGGATATAGGAAGTTAGGGCTTGAACTGGTCGAACCTTTGCAAGACCAGCCTCGCAAATCTCGACGACCTCCCATGGCGGATGAGAAGAAAGACGAGGGGGCAGGAGATCCTATCAAAATCTTGCTCGAAGAAGCACTCGAGCGGCAGAGGAACGTGATGTTGGATAACTTTGCGCAGATCCTTCAACGGCTACCCAGAAGTGACGCATCGGCTTCCAACAGCTACTCTGGAAATGCCACACCCTTTAAGGTGCAAGTTAATTTTGAAATCCCCATATTTGAGGGTCAGATAGACGCAGACGCCGTAGATAAATGGTTAAATCTGCTAGAAGGATATTTTTCTGTTCATGAATTTTCAAGTCGAGAAAAGATTGTTTTCGCTCTTCTCAAAGCAGCCCCCCAC